>JAEQBH010005746.1:0-230536 GCA_016808115.1 Tetrastigma voinierianum
ACGATGACTATAATACATAGGACTAAAGTTTTACAACATACCGACTACTATGATTTGACTTGATGTCTTGATTAAACCTGTTTTACCGTTTGAGTCACCCATACACCAGGAAGCACCGCAACAAGACAACGAAAACCAAATCACCGTACTAAGACGATACAAACCACACGCTGCATAAGACGATGACAAAAATACACAAAAACAAAGTAAAAATCCATATTTTTATGGAAGAACCACTTTATTGAAAAAAAAAATTATAGAAAAGAGATGTAGATGTGATAATTTAGGCTAAGAATGACAAAACAAATCACCCATTATTGCTTAAAGAAAAGGGGTTATAAAAAATAAGATGAGAGAAAGAAAGAGAGTGCTAGGGTTTGTAGTTGTTGAGAGAGATACTTGAATTTATTTTATAACTGTGTATCCTATAAAATAAAGTCATTCTTATGATATGATATGACATATGCTTCATATCTCATCCAATTAATTAATAGACATCTAATTTGAGGAATTTTCTACCATTTAGTATTTGAAATTACAAATTAAATAAAGTTTAAGTACCACTATCATGTTAAAAACATGATTAATAAGGAAAACGAAACGAAATAATAGAGTGCAGATTTTTAAATTAATCTAATAATATATAATTTATTCATGTTTTTTTGAAAGTATATAATTTATTCGTGTTTAAAACTCAATACTTCAATTTATACCATTTAATAACCTAATAAATATAATTTCTTAAAAAAAAAAAAAAACACTGCTCATAATAATTTTTATACATGAAATTAAAATTAAATTTTAATAAAAAAAATTAAAAAGGTTGGCTCGGGTGTGGCTGGATGGGGTGGAAGTGCAGCTAGGGGAGGGCTAGGGGTTGGCGAGATGAGAGTGTGGTTGAGGGCGGAGAGGAAAGAGTAGGGGTAGGCAAAAAAAACCTAGAAATCGAGTCTATAGAAAAATCAAACTAAAATCGAATCAAAAAATAGGTTAACAGAACTGAGCGGTTCAATTTTGGTTTTTGTTTTACACAACTCTCGGTTTCAGTTTACAAAATATAAAAACAATGGTTTCGGTTAACCAATCGAAAAATAAAAAAATACGTATATAATAGGTTTTCCTACTTGTGTGACTTGTGACTTTCTCACTTTTATCAATCCTTTTACTTTTTTCATCAAAACCAAATATTTACCATTTTCCTCCAAACAAAGCATACAAGTTGTTATTTCTTTAGATTGGCTTCTTTTTCAATTGAAGTTGTTAAAACATATGGTTGATTAAAAAAATTGTGATTAAATTATCTAATTTTATGCGTTTCATATATTACTTATGGATTTATTAGTAATATGTATTATAAATGCATAAGTGTTATGTGACATCCCAGCTGGGGTCGTAACTACCCAGTCAACCAGCGGAAACTCCGCGAATGTCGAGTGACCCGACGCATTCTCACGAAAGTGGCGAGTCTCCTTTAATGCAGAGCTCTATACGAATCCTAGCCTGCGTATAGCTTTGTCCCGAACATCAATATAACAATAGCATGAGTAAAGCGACCACTTGGGCCCCATGAACAATACTCATAAAACATATATATCAACTATATCAATAGTTTCAAAGAGTTTCAATTTTACTCTTATACATATATATTACGTCAGAGAATTCTAATACATGTCATATCATAAACCAAAGCACAATCCGGCTTTCTTCTAAAAGCTTCAGTCTCTAGGATGGCCCAGGTCTCCTCGTGCGCTCCTGTACTGTAAAATAATATCCCTCGACGGGGTGAGCTAATGCTCGATAGTGGAATCACCACTAGCCGGGCTACTCTCCGCTAAGTGCATATGCAATGCTCAAGTAAACACACATTCAAGCGAATGCATGATCCTACTTGAATGTCTAATGACCATCTCGGACCCGGTCCTGCCAACTCCCTCATCGCCTGACATACGTATGAAATTATTATGTTTATTTGTGGACAACCCTCCGATGTATATATATATATCAATTGGGCGTCTGAGCAATTGATGTGTTATGGATCCCTCGTTAATATCAATTGGTAGCATTCAGACGATTGATATTTTGGTATGGATTACCCTCAGGTAGTATCATTTTTAGACAACCCTCTGAAACAATTTTCTCTAGACTCATCTCCTTTGCCTCCTACCGTCTTTGAGGTGTCCCAGTGCATATGGAATGCATGATGCCAATTCCATTACAGTCTATAACACATGCAAATATAACATGTCACATAAAAATTAAATCACACAATCATGTTGGCATAATTTCGCATTTCATCACATCAAATTAGCTCACATGAGCTAATGATCAAAATACCTAAATACCCTACGGAATTATCGACTAAACACACATTTCTCACAAAAATTATTTTGTGAACACTATTCTCGAGAATAGTGAAACCTCTGCTATCCCTATAAATCACTAATCACTTCCAAGGCTCACTTAGTGAACCCGAAATTCATGGCCATTCCCGGCCTTATACACGCTGCAACATCATTTAAAGTACAAATCGCACCATAATAACTAAGAATAAGGATCACTGACCGTCCACTTTGAACTAAATTAATTTCCAAATAATTGTCCAAGTTTCGGGGACTCATCAAACGGCTCCCTTACGCTCCAATCAACTCAACATCAGAATAATTTAAACAAAGGTGAAACCCAAAGAAAGGGAAACTCCTCGGCCTCCTAGCCGACGAAACTCCCTAAAACTGGAGCCCACGCTGCAGCCCTCTCACAGAGAATGCTTTCCTTCGGGTTCCGAAGAATTCGTACGCCTGCCTCGATTGAGGTTTTAAAACTAGAGGAGAAGTGGCCTTCTCTAAAAAAATAAAATGAAAATCTTGCCAAGCCCTCCGCTTTTTTTCTCTCGCTCCAAATCCACGCCTCTTTTCCCTCAAGAGACAACACTATTGACATTTTCGTCTCTTTAACGCTATTTAAACTTACCTTACCAATACCAATTATATCCTCCTTTTCGCTGACATTCGACATTATCTCACTGGTCCATTTTCATTTCATCATTTCTCTTACTCATGCCACTTACTGCACATGAGCATGTTATATGTGACTTTCTATCGCAGATCGAAAATCGCTTTACTAAGACCTAAACGCCGACGTCTCGAAAAACGTGTCGACCTCGACCGCCCCGTGACCACGAATTCGACGCTACGCAATTAGATTTTTGAGACGATTCTAAAGCGTGAAATCCGCTTTCATCATCCGAGATCTGCAGACAATTTTGGGATTTTTAACCGAAATTAATATTTGCCATTTTTCTGTAAATCGTGACTCGGCCTTTGCGACGCGAGCGCTGATCGCAAATGAATAGATCAGGATTCATTTTTTCTCTTTGCATTTTTTTATTATATTTATAATAATTATTTTGGTTAACCATATTAATGATCAGGTTTTTTTATTTACATAAATTACAAACAAAAACCAATAACGAACAGTTTTTATTTTATATCACAATTCGATCAGTTTTATAGGAAAGAGGGTGATAGAGGAAGAGGAGCTATGTGAGGGCATTTTGCGGACGCCCCAAAACCTGGGATCACACAACCGTCAACTCATGGACATTTCGCGATGCCGAAAGAATCCTCGACACCACTCATGAAACGGCGTAGTCCCAGACAAGGAAATGCTCTACTCAAGATACAAAACCCCGTCCCAACAAGTTTACAATGACCACACGCGGTCCACATGCGAAGAAAATAATTACCACTCGGGCCCTCGCATTAATACCCACAAAATACATCAACTATTTACAATAGTTCAAGAGTTAATACCATTTTTTATTCAACATATATTAAAATGTACACTTCTAATACATGTTATACAAAATCAACACGAAAAGCCACAACCCTAGCTTCTAAACGTATTCTAGCGAGCGCCGCCTCCCTCCCGTACACTCCCCTCAGACCGAAATGGTCCCTCGACAAAGGCGAGCAAAGCCCACAGCGATAATTTCCGCACGGCTACTTCCCCACCTGCCGCGCACATGTCACAAACAATCACATCTAAGCAATTACATGAACCTACTCGAATGTCTACATGACCAATCCCATGTCCCGAGTCCTCACCGACTCCCTCACATATGCCTAAACCGAATGCGAGTAAATATCCAGCCAAAACAAAAGCTTGCTCGAAAACTCACTACCGAATTTCTAGAATACATCGACTGGCTCCTCCGAGGCTTAATTGTCGATATTTCTCCGAAATACCATGGTCCTCATCCGTGATCTCGTTGACAACTTCCAAGGCAATTCTTCTGAAAATCTTCCTCAAATTCCTTCACAAACATTTTCGTTTTTCTTTCAATTTCATGTCATGCATTCACTCCTAATATTCTAGGGTGCCCCAGTGCATATGGAATGCATGATGTCAATCCCAACAAACTCATGCTAATATATAAAACATATATATACTAACATCATTAATTCAAACAAATCATGTTATTAAATTCACATTAATAACAAAAATTAGCACACATAGGCTAATTAGCAAATACAAGCAATTCATTTTGAATCACTTACAACACACATTTTCACATCAAGAAAATCACGTCACTATTCACATGAACAGTGAAACCCTCGGGTTGACATTGTTCACGACCACCAAATTTGGGATTTTCTCCATTCGGTTCAAAGGTTTTGAGACCGAATTTATGGCTAAATCAAGCCTCAGAATATCCCTAACCATAAACATGTCTCTTCGCCAAAGAATATCGGCGGTGAAAGATCCCTACCTCTTGGAGTTCGAACTCCACCAACCTGTCCACGCCAGAGCCCTCGTCAGAGAACAAATCTTTTACTGGCCTCATGAACCAATGTCCGAACGATAGTAAATCTAGAGAGAAGGCACTTCTCTCTCTAAAAATTCGATCCAAATTTACCACATGCTTTCTTTGTTTGAGAAGAAAACTATTCCTCTATTTTATCTGTACTCATTTAATCATTTCTAATAAATTCTATCTTGTCCATTTTCTTACATTTACAAGTGGCTTAATTTTGGCCATTAATCTCCATTCTTTTCTAATCAGTGCAACATGTGTTCACATGTACAAGTAATAGGTGACTTTGTCACATCACATGTCTCTAAAACCGCTTTTACGCTACGACCTCGACACTCGCCTCAAAAGAGCGCTGAATGATCGCTGACCGACGGCCTCTGACGTTAGTTTAGATATTTTCAAGGAGATCGATTCAATGTAAAGTCCGCTTGGCCATCCAAGATCTAGAAAAATTTCGGGTTTTTACCAAAATGACCATTTTACCATTTTTCAGAAAATTGGAATTTTCTCGGATCTTACATTCTCCCCTCTTTATAAAGAATTTCGTCTTGAAATTCTAGACAATCACACACTCACATGCATACGCAACGTGCACTATACCCTGCATGTGCAACCAGTCATTTAAGTGTTAAACGATCAAACTAATGACTTCATCCTAAACAAGAAAGGATAGGTGGCCCGCATCGTGTTCCTCCTTCGCGCCTCCCTGACTCCTCCACTCCACTGTCGCCATAAAGACTCACCAGCCTCACGACCACGCGTAAAACCTGATCCCAAATGATCCATAATGCACACCGGTCCTCCTCGAAGGTCCCATCCGCAATAACTCAATCTCTCCCTCAATCCACTACATGAGCCGATTCAGAGCACCTCCCAGAGCATATGACGGCATGATCGTGACACCCCACATGTTTCATGCAGTTTCAACCACGCTTACAAGGTTTCACCCTCTTGAGTATCTCATGACCCAATGAACCTCTAATATAGCTTTCCCCGCTGGCTAACCCGACCACCCATCTCTTAGCATCACCTTCAAGAAGACGTGATCTCCAACCTCTCAACTCTAAGGGTCGACGCCGTACATCAAGATAACTCTTCTCGGCAGCTCGAGTCGTGAAGACTCACACGTATCAAGCCCACCTTCTGAGAGGTGTTCCCAATCAAATCAGACCGCTGATGTATTTCTACCACTGGGTCCAACATATCTATGATTCCAGATGACCTCCCCATACAATGCCTCATATATGGTTACATCTCAGATACTCGCTTGATAATCAAGTGTTGTAAGAGAATTTACTAAGGGCACCGCCTTCCGCTACTCCTTAGATCCAGACGCATGCTCGCAAAGATGTCCTTCTAACACCCGATGGTCCTCTCTCGATCACCACTGGTCTCGAATGGAAGGTTGTACTCATGGTCAACCGCACCCCCATACCAAACCCTTCCAAAAGTGCACCGTAAACTCGTCTCAGATCCGATTTACTACGGATACTAAGACTCCATGCAGCCGATCATTCCCAACAGCAACTAAGAATTCTCCAATGTGAAGGTCATCCACACAAGAAAATGCGCCGACTCGTGAGTCGGCCCACGGTCACCCATAACGCGATCATGTCCTTGCGGTGTCCGCGGCGCGGGTCACAAAGCAACGCGGACGCGTTCTACTTCCACCAAACACCTCCAATGGTCGGCGCAAATTTCGCTTGGCTTCGTGTCAAATTTTTAACCTCCTGACATCGAGACACTGGGTCGACAAAGTCCCCATTTGTCTCTTCATCCCGCTCCAGCAAATCACCGGCGACTAAGATCCCTGACATCTCTCGTGCCACCCGGATGCACTAAAATCGAGAGCGTTGAAACTCCCCCGAGAATCTCCTCTCTCAACCTGGCCAATCCAGGAACCACTCACCCAGCCCTCTATACCGAAGACTGATCTGCCGATCACCCAGCCTCGCCACCCGCACCGATCGTGGCCTGTCCCCGATGGACATTATCCCTCGCATCCCGCCCGACTCGATCACTCTACTCAACAGAGACTATAGCTACTAAATTCCCCAACGTATTTCGCTGTTCTCGCCATTGTGATCATAAATTTCAACCGTCCCACACCTCGAAAGCATCCGCCACTCCCGTGAAGCCATACTAGCCAATACTCCCCCGTGATCCACCCAGCACATCAAACACCGCATTTGCCTTACCGTGATGGTAATGCAAAGTGAAGTCGTAATCCTCTAGGAACTCCATCCATCTCAAGGCGCTTGCCTCATATCGAGGTCTCGGCCAAGGTGAAAATATACGACTCGTGTCCGAGTACACCTCGAACTCCTCGCCATATAAGCAAGGCACCAAATCGGCATAAGATCGGCCAACGCTAACTCCATGTCGTGGGGTAATTCGCTCACATCTTCAACCGACGGAACCATGGGCTACTACCTCCTCCCGGATCGCATCAAAACATGATCCGCAATGTCTGGCACCACAATACAATGTACCGGTCTCCTTGTCCCAGACGGTCAAGATAGAGCCGGGCGCAAGCCTCTCACTCGCGTAATGCTCAGACGGCTGATCCCACCAACCGACTTTCCGGGTCATCTCGCATAAAGCCGCTTAATCGAGAAATCCTCAATGAACTCGGTAGCACTCCAACCAATCCCAAGAAACTACGTATCTCGAAGATCGACTTCACCTTCCCAACTCATCACCCGCCGACCTCTCTGGTCCACCGGACACGCCTTCGGCGTCGACACCACGTGTCCCAAAACCTCACTTCGCAGAAGCCAACACTCGCACTTATCGAATCGCGTGAGTGTTTGATGGTCTCAACAACCTGTGAATGTTAACTGGGTCGGTACCATGCTCCTAATTCGATCGAGTAGATCAAATGTCATCATCCGCCAAATGATTACACAAACCGATCGGGGATAGTCGGAATACCCTACGCATGTCCATGGAACGTCACGCAATGACCGCCAATCCAAAGGGCATCATCGCAAACTCAGTGCTCATAACAATTCCCAAAACGCTGTCTTAGGATATCTATCTCCTAACCCTTAACCGATGGTAACTAGGTGCGAAGGTCCATCTCAGTAGAGACTCGCTCCTCAACTGATCAAACAAATCATTAATCCCCGCACGGGTACCGATTCTCGACGTGAACTGCTCAACTGGCAAACAATGCACAATATGGTTCGTCTCCCTTCTTCTTCGCAAATAGAACCGAGCGCCCCATGCCGGCGTCGGCCTAATGAACCTCGGCCCGTGAGCTCCCGAGCCGGGACTCTGAGTTCTTGCAACTTAACCGGTGTCATCCTATGCGGAGTCATATAGATGGGCAAAGTACCGGCAAACTCTGATAGCCCAAGTCTACAACCCTGGCGGAGGCAATCCCGGTAGCTCTATCCAAAAACATCCGTACTGCAGTCCACCAGGACGGTCCTGGCCTCACCATCCCTCTGTGGTAAGGTTTAGTTAGCCAAAACCGCCAATCGGCCCCCGACACTGACTTGTACAATCGTCTCAAAATATCATGCTTGTCCCCCAACACAACAACATCGAGTACCGTCTCGCAGGCCAGCACCTCCTGGCGCTCAATCGATAACGATCGTAAGTTGTCACCAATCCATCCCTGGTGAGTGAACGGCCTAACTCGACATGTCCATGATCCTCAGGTCCACTGTGAGTAAAGTCCCCGAGATCTCTAACTCGCAACCACGACATATCATCCCTATTCTCGCCCTAATCCCTAAGGGAGCACTCACATACAAGGGCTCCTCTAAGGCCTCGACCTCTAAGCCCAACTCCATCACAACTGATGCAGCAATGAATGAATACGACGCACCAAAATCAAATAACACTCTTGCCCATGCAATGATAACTAAAACGCATTCTCAGATAACTAGCTGATCCGTCGATCAGCTCTTGCGTGATGTGATACGCCCAACCCCACGCCCCCGCTCGTGGCCTCGCCCTTGCCTCGCCCATAACCTAGCCTCCGGCTCGCCTGCACCTGAGGTGCCTCGTGCAACTCCCCTCGGGAGCACCGAAACCAAGCCCGGGTCCAGACGGTGTGGGAGGAACACCGCACTCTCTCCCCGTCCCATCGCCGACCGGGACTGGCACTGTCCCAAACCCCGATCCCCGGCCTCCGGGGCAATCCCTTTCATATGTCCGGCCGCCGCAACGACAGCACAACACCGCTCGCCACCAACTTGATATGTCCCTAGCCCGGATGGCCGCGACTTTGGAACCCTCGTGAACTAGAAGCCCTCTACTTCTTTCCCGAATTGGAAGAAGACTAACTCTCCTTCCTCTTGCTACTAACACCCACATCCCGAGTGCTCCGAGCATCCTCGATCTCTCTCTCATGGTCGGTCATTCCAACCACGGAGTCCATCCCGTAGGCAAAGTCCTACTATCCCGCCCACGGACAACTTCAGCCCATTCTCGACCCCCCGATTTCATATCCGTACACGAGCTATCATCAAACGGGCTAGCCCGTGAATCAGCCACATAATCCATCGCGCCATCGCCCCCGTCACCGAACTCGAGCCTTCGCGTGACGAGCAGTATTCGGAAAATACTTACCCATGAACAACCCCGGAACTCGCCCATGTCATCGCTTCTTCTAGTTCCCAGAGGTCTTCGCCTGCCCCACCATACTCAGCCTCACCCTAGCTAGAACGCTAAATCAGTCTGATCCCGGTCGTGTCATAGGTAATCTCCATAGCCTCTAACACCTTCTTGACCTGCATGAACCAATGGTCTGCCACCATCGGATCTCCTCCCCTACGAATGCTCTGGAGATGACGTGTTTTAACCCTCCTGGAGGTTACCTCCGAACCTCTCTCTCGCTACCACAGACTGCCTATGCACAGTGTAAAGAGCCGCATCCCTGGCACAAACTTCAACAAAGGCATGCTAGTCAAATGCAGCATGCTCAATTGAAGACTTCGTGGACGCCCTCGACTTCCTCGCCCTCGACTAGCCATCTACACATGTCAAATGGCAAGTTAAATTCTAATGCATTATCTCTAAGGCGTAAACACAACCTCGAAACACTATTCACATACTAAAACGATATTTCATACACTATGTCCATGCATTCATAGGTAATGCAAGACACACCAATATATTAAATCATATATGCAAATAAAATTTATTTTATAAAATTTTACTTTATTTTTTAAAAAATTTTATTTTGTATATATATATTTTTTCATTTTCCAGTAGAACCAAAAATATATTTTTTAAAATATTTTTTTTCCTATTTTACATTAATCGTGTTCCGTAAAAATTTTCTCCTCAACACACCATTTTTTTTTTTCATCTCCGCAGCCTCTCAAGTGACTCCAACTGAGCTTGAAATAATCGTAATTCATACAAACTCAAATTCAAGAGTTTAATTACAAACTCTTTTTCAGGTAAAACCAGGGAATTTTTCCAGAATTCAACCACAATCTATCGGCAAGTTAAAAACTCGAGCTACCGTCTGTAATTTTTTTTTTCACCTCCGGACTATTCAAAATTCTCGAACACCTAAGGTTACATTTTCTTGACCCTAGTGTTCAACATCTTTCCTATGCTATTCACCAAGCATACAATCACACAATACATACACAACAATTCATCACACATCATTCATCAAAGTGCACAAGGAATGCGTGATCTAACCCGTGCCCATTAAATCCTAGGTACCACACCTAAGCTCGCTACCAAGTCAGAACGCCTAAAAACCCGGTCCATTGACAACCCGTCAACTCCGTTGTACTCGTGATGTCGGTAACCCGACACCACTCATGAAAATCAGGCGCAGCCCCCAGACGGTGAGCTCTACTCCAAGGTACAAAACCCTGTCCCAACAAGTTTACAATGACCACATGGTCCACATGCGAGTAAAATAATGGGCCACTTTGGGCCCGTGCACACCCACAAAATACATCAACTATTTACAATAGTTCAAGAGTTAATAAATTACTCTTTATTCAACATATATTAAAATGTACAATTTCTAATACATGTTATACAAAAATCAATACGAAAGCCACAACCCGGCTTTCTTCTAAACGTGGCCTCTAGTGAGCGCCGTCCTCCTGTACACTCCCTGTACCTGAAATAGTGGTCCCTCGACAGGGTGAGCAAAGCCCAATAGTGATAATTTCCGGCAGGCCACTGGCGCATAATGTCATGGCAAACAATCACATCCAAGCAATTACATGAACCTACTCAACACCACACGACTAATCCTACGTCCCGAGTCCTCACCGACTCCTCTCACATATGCCTAAACCGATCGCGAGTAAAATATCCAGCTTTCAAACAAGTTTTTGTTCTCGAAACCCATTACCCGAATTTCTAGAATACTAGACTACCCGAGTTAATTTTGTTGATATTTTCGAAACACTACGGTCCTCATCCGACTGGCTGACAACTCTCCAAGACAATTCTTCTGAAAACTTTGAAATTCTTCACAAACATTTTCGTTTCAACATGTCACACTCACTCCAATATTATAGGTGCCCCGTGCATATGGAATGCATGATGTCGTGATCCCAATAATCCATGCTAATATATAAAACATATATATATTAACATCATTACATTCATACAAATCATGTTATTAAATTCACATTAATAATAATTCAAAATTAGCTCACATGGGCTAATTAGCAAACACAAGCAATCTATTTCAATCATCAAAACACACATTTCACACCAAGAATTCACATGAATGCTGAAACCCCTGCTGGCACCGTCACGCCTACCAAATTCGGGGATTTTCTCCACTTGCTCAAAGGTTTTTAATCGACTCACGCAACCAAACCCTCAAACATCCCAATCCATAAATATGACTTAGCAAAAGAATATCACAAGTAGGGAAAGATCCCTACCTCTTGAGTTGTCGAACTCCACCAAATCTGTCCACGCGAGCCCCGCCGCAGGTCACTTGCATTTCGGGCCAAGCGAACCGACGGTCCGAAAGACGGGAAATCTAGAGAGAAGGCACTCTCTCTCTCTCTAAAAATCTGGATCTAGCCTACTGAACGTTTCTCTTTTGTTTTGAGAAGAAAACTATTCCTCTATTTTGTCTTATACTCATTTAATATTTTCCAATAATTCTCATCTTGCTTTTTCGATTTTTTAATACAATAATTACTCTGCTCATTAATCTCCAATTCTTCTTCTGAATCATGCAACATGTCACATGGGTATATGTAATGAGGTGACTTTTGTCACATCACATGCTCCTACAAGCAGAAAAACCATTTTACGTTAATCAATATTCGCATTTAGGCATTTAAATTCGACTATCTCTAATTCGATAAAATTCGACATAGATTTCTGTAATCTGTAATTATGAAGTCCGCTGTCATCCGAGATCTAGAAAATTTGACGAAATTAAATCATTTCCCATTCTCAAAATTGAATCTTCTGCCTATATTTTTTTAATTAAAATATCATCATGTTATCAAGCTTCACTATCACATGTTTCTATACACTTAGGTAGCTTTATTACATGTTTCAACTATTTCGAAACTGGTTTCTATTTCCATCCTAGACAGGTCTCCAAATGATCTTGTATCTTGGCGCCTAAAGAGAAAACTTCTATTTAAATATTTAAACATAAATGAAAAATATCTCTCTAATAATATTTAACCATAGGGGATGAAACATATGAAAGAAGGAAAAAATTTAACTAAAATAAAAAGTCATGATAAAGTTCTATATATATTTTTTGACATTCATGTTACATCGTAGTACTCTATATATTAAGAAATCAATTTAGGTTAACTGAAATAATAATATATAAGAGTTAGAATGTACATTTCACATAATTGAAAATATTATTTTTGCATTTAGAATTTGATTAATTTTATAACTGTGACTTTTAAAGAACCTAAAGATTTATGTTATGTTCCTTTTTATTATCAAGAAGTGTTAAGGAAAAACAATTAAAAATGATTTTCATATTTATTTTTATTATTAAAATGTAAAAACCCAAGAAAATTCAATTTTTCGAGAAAGTGGCAAATACACTTCGTTGAAAATCCAGAATTTTTCTGTATCTCGACGACCAAACGGATCACCATTGAACGTCTTCACGAAATCTAACTACCACATCGACTTCATCGATTAGATACCGGAATTTCACGCTTCGGCGCACCGGCAAGAAGACGGGGACACCAGCACGTGATGAGTGACTCACGATGTGCCACGTGTCAAGTGGGGAACCAGTTAAACAAGAGCCTGGCGTAAAGCCCAAGGGAGATATGTGGCAACACATGATTGGATGAGAACTGGGTCGGCTTTTGGAGGTGATAAGGGTAATCCAAGGAGAACGACTAAGAGCACATGTGGCAAGTGAGAAGACATCTCA
Source organism: Tetrastigma voinierianum (assembly GCA_016808115.1). Lineage (NCBI taxonomy): Eukaryota > Viridiplantae > Streptophyta > Magnoliopsida > Vitales > Vitaceae > Tetrastigma > Tetrastigma voinierianum. The sequence goes on from JAEQBH010005746.1 coordinate 13,188, forward strand.
CTTGACCCAAATTTGACCAAACCGGTGGGAGAGGAAAAAGAAAAAGAAAAGAAAGGAGAGCTAGAGAGTATAAGCCTCACCTTCTCTAGATTTCGACGATCGATCGACGCTCAATTTATAAGAGGGAAAGTTCATCCTTGCAACAAGAGCTCTCGAGTGTACACCGAATAAATCGGAAGTGACAACCCACAGGTAGGGTTTTTCTCCTACTTGGTTTAGTCTTTGGCTAAGAGCCATCCAAATGGTTGGTGTAAATGGGGGTCGGAATGGCCGTGCATTTTAGTCCTAAAGATTTAGGGTTAAGTGCTGGGGTTTTAAGGACTGTTTTCGGGCAGTCCGAACCGAATTGTTTTTAGGCAATTCCAAGGTGAATTGTCGGATCATTGATTAGCCCATGTGTGTTGTTTACGTTATTGCCAAAGGTGAATAACATGTTGGTTTGTGTAAATTATGTTAGTATATGTATGCTTGATATATTAACATGAATTGGCATGAAAATGGCATATTACATTTCATATGCACGAGGACACCATAGAACAGTAGGTGCGAGTGCATGACATGGTTTCCAATGGTTGACCAATAATTATTTATCTGAGTATGTCCACTACAATATATCGGAGGGTTGTCCACGGAATTATTTATCGGAGTATGTCCATAAATAAAACAAATATCTTTGTTTTGAAAACAAATTTTCATACATGGAAAATGCATGTGTGAGGGAGTCGATGAGGACTCGAGACATGGGATGAGGCATGTAGACATTCAAGTAGGGATATGCATGATTTACTTGAATGTTTGTGTGGTTGTCATTGCATGAGCACTTAGGTGGTGAGTAACCCATGTAGGAAAATGCAACTACTGGGCATTGTTCACCTCGTCATGGGAAAACAATTTCAGGTACTGGAGGTACACAGGGGGATGGAGCTCATCCGGGGATCTTAGTAGAGAAGAGAAGGCTAGATTTGGCTTTGTTTGTATTTTGTAAAAATCTGGGTAGAAAACCCAGTTTTGTACTGTGTAAAGGACAAAGAGTTGTAATTAAACTCATTTTTGTATAATAAATACATTTTAACAAGTTTTCCAGTTCCAAAGGTCGTAGAATACGCAAATTTCTTGCCGATTTTAGTATGCCAAAAACACAAGGATAAATGGGGCGCTACACCACCATTTCGCTTCTGTCGCGATAATCAAAGGTAGAGATACAGGAGGGCGCGACACGAGACCCGTGCACGCTGGGCCGCATGGCACTGCAAACATCATAGCAGTTCTCCGGGTGCTCTACATCGATAGAGAATTTAGTGTCGCAACAGTGCCGGGCGGCGCGCTTCTACCACACTCCAGTTTCGTAATGCGAACAAAGGGCTATGTAGTGGATGTACGTTTGCGTTGCGACATGACCCTGGGTCGCCGACAATGGTGCGCCATAAGATCAAACGCCGCGTGATGCGAGTGTTCTCTCATCGCAGTCGTTCGTCAAGGTTGCGCGACAGTTTCAGTTCACGGCCGGCTCGCGACTGCGGTCGCGACAAGAGCGCGCCCAGCGCACGGCGACAACGCGAAAGCAACGTGCTCAACAGCTGCACGACCGCACATGCAAAGTAGAACGCGCAGTATGCAACAAACCTCGCACGTACCGCGGGCGCGTGCAATCGCTGCAATTACCGTACATGGACACGCTCACGAACACCTGCGGGTACTATTTAAAAAAAAAGAGTACAAAAATGACCCCCAGGAAATTGGAGCGTCACAAAAAATAAGAAATAAAATCAAATTAATGAAAATTACTAACATGTTTTTTCCATAGTTATTTTTAAAACTGTTTTTGATTCATTATTTTAAAATAAAAATGAAACTCATTTATCTCAGTAATTATTTTTGTACTTTATTTTTGAAGTTAGAAAAAAACTAATTAAGGATTTATAACGAATTTTTTAAAAAATAAAAAAACTTATACAAATTTTTTATAATAATATATATGAATGTGATTGACTGACAATGCTAATATTTAATGGGCTCGTATCGTTTGTTTTACACAAACTGGTTTCACTTAGGTTTCGTTTACAAATACAAAACCATTGTTTTAGTTAATCAACTGTTTGGTTAATACATGCACAATTGGTTAATTAAGCAATTGACAATTAAACAATATTTTTAAATAATAATAATAATAACAAACCATAATCTCTTTTTCTCTAACTTTTCCTTCGTGAGCCTGTAAACAATGAAGACATTTAAATACCTTAATCAAAATCATCTATCTACACCTTTTTTCATAATTTCTTTTTAATATGCTGGTAATATTACCACAAATTTATGTATTTGATTGTTTTTGCAATTTAGTGGTCGATATGCGTATTCGCCAAGGTTTCGTGGAGCATTTGGTTGTTATCGCCTTTGATGTCAGGTCGTTATCCACACACGTTGTTTCATTGTTGTAGGGTGGCGCTTATTAGTGTTTGAGTGATCCGTATTTAGCAAAATATATACAATGTTAGATAACAACAAACTAACACGCCAATACGCCGCAAACCCGGTCTATATATGTGTATTTTAGTCATAATAAGAATATCAAATATTAGCCAACAATAAATTGCATGCGCTGAAATAATTCATTATGCTATTAACTCGATATTGTTTTCAACTTATGATTTTAACATTTTGATTATATGTTTTTATCGATGTATTATGTTTCTAACTATATAACTAGTTTGAATCGATGAAATTATTTTTCTCTTAAAAAAACAGTAATAATAATAACCAAAAATTAAGATATAATTTAACCGAAGTCTCATACTATTCAATTTATTATTCATGTTACAATTTTCATACCAAAAAGATACTTTAATTTATTTTATAATTGTGTATTCTATAAAATACAAAAAGTAATCCCAATGACCATTTTTTCTTTTCTTTTTGGGAATGTGTATAATATCTTGAATTGGGTTCTCTATTCCATGTTGAACTTTTGTTTGTTTATTTCTGCTATTTATAGTGTATTAGGGACAGTCAATCTACTTTTCAATTCAATTTATTATAGATGTATGGAAACCAGAAACAATTTATTATAAATGTATGGAAACCGAGGAGTGAGTTCTTCTTTGTTGAATTAAAAACCAATTATAATAATAACATTATTTTAAAAATAATCATAAAATTTTACATTTTGAACATGTCCATTTCAAAATACTAGTTTTGATAAATTTGCTTACATCTTAATTCAAATAATATGTTGTTTGTAGTTTCTGAGTCTAAATATTGATTTACTAATAGTACTTCAATTGTATTTCTTTGCACAAAAATAATATTATATATAAATATATATTATTCAATTAAAAAATAAGAGATGGCCTTCAAAAGTCCAGAAAAAAGGATAAACAGTGAGAGGAAATCATATACAACCAAATAGGGAAACAAAATAAAATAGTAACAATCAACTACACATATAACAATAAAAGAGCAAAATCACAAGCCCAGAAGAAATGAAACAGTAGAAAAAAATTGCTTTTAGAATAGAAACAATTTTTCCTTTGATTTTAAAAACAAATACCTGCAGTAAATAGTAAGATATTTGAAGAAGGGCAGCATTAAGATTTTGTTGATAACAATACATTCAATTAAATTGTTATTTTTATGTTTTAAATAGGGTATTTAAATAAAATGATAAGATATTTAAAGCAAAAATTTCATAATGGGAATCTCAACTCATCAAAATACCTGGGTATGGGATTTTTGATGATGGTGATGGTTGTAGAATATAATTGGCACTACTAAGTTTCCATTGAAGCCACAAATCTTTTATCATATACATAAACGTTAAAAAGTCTTCATTAATTGGGCATGTAATTGATTAGGAATAAATTTTTTTTTATGTAGAAATATTGAGTCCTCACTCCTCACGTGTTGGATTATGGAAAATATAAGTGCCTCCTTGTTTCTTGTCTTATGTTCTAAATAAATAGGAGAAGGAAAATATGCAAATTAATTCTGTTCTTTGTTATTTGTTCCTACAAAAACACTCAAATTCAAATAACTAATAAATTTTTGTATAATACCAAAATAAAGATTATCTTTGTTTCAAAAACTGTTATTATTAAGAATAATTTTAAAAATAGAAATCAAACATTGCCCTAAGTACTTGTTTTATTATATTAAAATTGTTTTGCTTTTAAAAAAATAAAAAAAGAACTTATAAAACAAGTTGGTAATATGAAAAATAATGGTGTTTCTCAAGAACAGTTTTTAAAAATAAGAACAAAACAAATTGCATAAGTATGCTAAAACTATTCCTAATCAATTCTAAAGGCTTTCATATTTTTTCTAACAATAAAAGTAAGTACATAATTGACTTTGAGTGTATAAATAAGTCATGAATATTTCTTCATTTCCACCCATCCAACAATGGTCCTTCAATTTCCCTCATCCCAATATTCCACTTCCTCAACTCAATACCCTTGTTTGCCTCTATATCATTCTACATTTCATTCTTTATTCATCTTCATCATTGATTCATGTTTCTTCTACATCTACTTCTATTTCTACCACTTCTCCTTTGATTACGAAGCAAGGGAAAGAAGCACTTGCTCATAATCCAGTCTAGTCTTGATATTCATTCATAATCTTTCTCTCTTCATCTGGAGCTTCACCATGCAATCATTGGTTTGGAGTTACTTGCCACAAGTCAGGAAGTATCTCTAATTTGAATCTTCACAATTGTAGTCTTAGAGGTACACTTCATAATCTCAATTTCTTAGCATTCCCTAATCTCCTTTCTCTTAATCTTCGTAACAACTCCTTTTATGGAACCATTCCCATCCACATCATTAATCTTTCCAAATTGATCACCTTTCTTGATCTTGATCTGAATAATTTTAATGGTCTCATTCCTCACCAAGTTGATTGCTGGCATCTCTATTTTCTTATCTTGATTCCAACGATTTTGTGAGGTTCAACCTCATTCAATAGGGAAATTGAGGAACTTAACCACTTTGTATCTTTATGAGAATAAGCTTCTCGGGGTTCTATTCCTCAAGGAATTGGGCTGCTGGCATCCTCTAATGATCTGATTTACTCAATTAACAGCCTCAAAGGTCCCATCCATTCTACAGGAAACTTGAGAAATTTAACCACTCCTTTGTATCTTTATGAGAACGAGCCGGTCCCATTCTTACAAGAAATCGGATTTGTTGATATCTCTATCAAAACTTTCACAACAAATAACAACTTCAATGGTCCCATCCCACATTCCATAGGAAACTTGAGAAATTTATCCACTTTGCTCTTTCATACTAACAAACTTTCTGGTTCCATCCCTAAAGAAATTGGATTGTTGATATCTCTTAATGATCTTGAGTTGTCAAGTAACAATCTTAGTGGTCCCATCCCGCCTTCCATAGGAAATTTGAGAAATTTAACCACTTTGTATCTTCACACTAACAAACTTTATCTCATCCCTAAAGAAATTGGATTGTTGAGATCTCTTAATGATCTGAAAGTTATCAAGTAACAATCTCAATATCCCATCTTGGCTTCCATAGGAATTGAAGACTTAACAATATTACATCTTTTTGAGAATAATATTAATGGCTCCATTCCTCTCGAAATGAGCCACTTAACAAATTTGATATCTTTAGGCTTATCTGATAATAATTTGACTAGCCAATTGTCGCATGAGGTATGTCTCGGTGGATTACTTAAAAAATTTACAGCTAAAGGAAACCATCTCAACCCGCGATCCCAAAGAGCTTGAACCTAATTCAACTTAGTCGAAAGCTAGCCGGAAAGAAATCAACTTTCTCTGAATACAATGTAAGGATTTCGGGAACGTGATCCGAATTTGAATTATATTGATATGAGCTATAACAACTTGTATGGTGAGATTTCACATAGATGGGGGCATTGCAATAGCCTAACAAGCTTGAAAATCTCCAACAACAATATTTCTGGTATGATACCACCTCAACTCGGGAGACAAACTGCTAAACTAATCTTGATCTCTTCCAATCATCTGCTGGGAAGATAAAAGAATCGGGTATGTCAAGTCACTCTTCAATTTCCATCATAGACAACAACAACAAATCTTTCTGCAACATTCTTGAATTTGGAAATTTATACTCGTACATCTTAATCTCATATTAAAAACACTTAAGTGGGCCACCCCAGAAACCAAAACCTAGAAAATTCATGTCTTTGAATTTGAGCAATAATAAGTTTGAGGAGGGCATTCCAGTTGAGATTGGGAATGTGATCACTCTTGAGAGTCTAGATCTTTCTCAAAATATACTTATAGGAGAGATACCACACCAGTTTGGAGAATTACAAAGCTTGGAAACATTACTCACATAACAACATCTCAAGTACCATCCCACCCACTTTTGATGATATGAAAGCCTTGACATCCGTAGATATATCCTATAATGAGTTGGAAGGTCCTCTCCCCAACCTCAAAGCCTTTCGAGATGCTCCATTTGAGGCATTAAGAAACAACAAAGGGTTTCCAGTGGCAACATCACTGGCTCTGCAGGCATGCAACACTAGCAGAAAGAAGGGGAACCGATTTCCTATTTTGATAATTATACTCCCGATTTCCAAGATCAATGCTTTTGTTTCTTATGGAATTTATTTTCACTAAAGAATAACAAGGAGTGGAAAATCAAATCTAGACAAACCCCAAATCCACTTGCAATATGGAGCCCTGGTGAGGAAATTTGTATGAACATAATCACTAGGGACAAAGATTTAAACTCAAACCATGTATCAAGTAAAATGCCGAGGATATGGAACTATTTACATATCGAGCTAAGCACAGGTCGAGTTGTCGCCACAAACTTCACAAGACGGAGAAATGTCCATCCAAAGCCTTCAAAGCAAGATTCGTGCTTTAACATACATTCAAACAGCAACATCGTCAGCTCAGGCGTCACACTCAAAACCTCATTTTTGGTTTATGAGTTCATCAAGAAGAAAAGCTTAAAACATTCTAGGAAATAATGGAAGAAGCAATGAAGTTTGAATGATTTTATGTGAATGTTGTTAAAGGCGTGGCTGAAGCTTATCCCACGCAATCATGACCGCCCCCTCTTGTAATTCATGTGTACATATTAAGAAACAATGTTCTAATAGATTCGCACTATGAAGCCCATGATCGACTCGCACTTACTTCCGTTTCTACAGCTCGACTCATCTTAATCGACTTCACTCATAGAACTTTCGTTATATCGCTCCAGTGATTTTAATTTCTTGGTTCAATTCCAAATTCATCTTTTTTTTTCTTGTGACATCTATTCACTTTATATAGTTTCATATATCGTAGTTGAAGGAACAAAACATTACTATGGTGAAAAACCATCACCCTGAAAACCCTGAAATCATTCATACTTAATCATTAAGAATCATAAACTGTTCTTCAAGGAAGCGTACTTGAATCCATTGGAGATGAACAAACTTGAATCAAAAACAGCCGCCTTTCAAATTTCAACCATGTCTCTGAGATGTATGGAGAGAGCTCTTCCAAATTCTCTCTGCTTCTTTCTAAAGTGAATAGACTGCTTCGTAATGAATGAACAATCATTGAATTTAAATAAGACCTCTTACATATACAGAAAAATGCTTTAAGTGTCTCTCTTCTCTATTACTGGTTTTATTTTAGCTCATTATCAAAATAAAATATTATGCTTCTACACGTAGAGGAACACAATGCAACCTAATACATATATAAAAGCCTTCTAAAAATTTAACCTTTAAGAAATCATTTGAATAAGACTAATAAAATCATTTGGGTTCACAATACAAATTGAGCACATATTAGCACACAATTAGATTAATAATCCAACATGTAGTACTCCTTTTGTAAGACCCGAGAAAATTCCAATTTTCAGAAAAAGGGCAAAGTGGTCATTTCGGTAAAAACCCGAAATTTTTCTAAATCTCGGATGACGAAACGGATTTCACCGTTGGAATCGTCCCATGAAATCTAGCTACCATGTCGAATTTCGTCAAATTCCAAGACATTCGGAATTTCACGTTTTCGGCGTAATCGAATATCAGCCGCATTAGAGACGATGGAAATGACGTGTTTAGATTAAGCCAAGTGTCAAAAAATCAAGAAAATGATACAAACTAATTATAGAATCAAGTAATCAATAAGACAAAAACATGAATAGTTGTCTTCAAATGAGCAGAAAACTACATGGAACAAATGCACTGGCGAGATGATTTTTGCAGAGAGAAGAAGCTCATTCTCTCTAGATTGCGGGTCGCTCACTACTCCGCTCGACGGAGCAAGAAGTAAAGCTCTCTACTAAATGAGGGCCACGTGTGGGCACTCGATTTGGTGGAGTTCGACAACCCAAGAGGTATGTATCTTTTTCTACTCTGCATTGACCCCGCTAAGAGCCATGTAAAATGCATAGAATGTTACGGCGCTTGTTTTAGCCATAACAGTCTCAAACTCAATCATGGAGAAAATTCCTATTTGTGTGGTCGTAATATGAATAGTGAAAAATATGCCTTATTGTTGGATTCAAAATGAATTGCTCAAGCCATACTGTACTCCCATGTGAGCACTTGTGTAATTGATTTGGTGAATTTGCATAACTTGTTTTATGTGATTTAATTATGTTAATATATATGCATGTGAATATATTAGTATGAATGTGTTGAATTTGCATCATGCATTCTATATGCAATCGGGGCACCTTAGAATATTAGAGGAGTGCATGACATGAAATTGAAAGAAACTGAAACTGCTTTTGGAAAGTGAATTTCATGAAGATTTTCCGAAGAATTTCGAGGGATGTCCAAATGTGATCACTGACATGAGGACCATGACTATTTCGAGAGTTATTCAGCACGCCTGAGGGTAGTCTAATATTTTTACCGAAGCTCGGTAATGTGTTTTCAAGAACAAAAATCTTTGTTTGCAAACTGGATATTTTACCATTCTAGCGAGGCATATGTGAGGGAGCCTGAGACTCAAACATGGGATTGGTCATGTAGACATTCGAAAGTAGGTTCAGCGAAATCGCTTGAATGTGATTGTTTACCATGCATGTGCACTTAGGTGGGGAGTAACCCATGTAGAAAATTATCACTAATGGGCTTTGCTCACCCTGTCGAGGGATCACTATTTTCCCCAGTACAGGAGTGTGCACAAGGACGCCGCTCTACTAGAGGTCATATTAGAAGAAAGCCAAGGCGGCTCAGATTTTATTTTGTATAACATGTATTAGAACAAATTTTAATATATGTTGAATTAAGAGTAATGTAAAAACTCTCAACCATGTAATATATTTGGTCAGATATATTTTGTGAGTATTGGAAGTAAAATTCAAGTGGCATTATTTTACTTTCGCATATGGACCCCGTAGTCATTGTAAAACTTGTCAGGGACAGGTTTGTACCTTGTAGAGCTCCCGTACAGCTGAGACTCGCCCGATTTTGTGAATGGTGCCTGCCACCCGACATTCACGAAGATTCCGCGAGTTTGACGGTTGTCAACCCGACCCCCGGGTTTCGGGGGCGTCGTGGCTGCATCGTAGCCAGCATACTGGGCCTAGGAGCCCGGGTTTGGGTATCCATAAGTTTAGTCTTGATACCAGCTTCACAACCAGGCATCGTAGCTGAAAACACAGTACCTGTGGCTCGGGGACTTGAAGCTTGTGCCATAGTCATTAAAGTGTAAGAACATCACAGCTTGGTAAAGCTCAATGTTAGAGTTAGGTATGTGATTACCTAGGCAATCACAGGACAGGATTAGAACACTGCATGCATGGTGTTTTATGTGTGAATGGTGTGCATAACATGACTTGTTGTGTAAGTGAATTTGCATTGAAATTATGTCAGGTGAATAGCATAGGAAAGAGATGTTGAACACTAGTCGAAAAATATAAACTTTAGGTGTTCGAGAGAAATTTTTAAAATGGTCTAGAATTGAACTAATATATATATATATATATATATATATATATATATATATATATATATATATATATATATATGGTATATACTCATGATTTAGTTCCGCTTTGAACATAAATGTATTAAAGTTGTGTTCCGGTTTTTTCCAGCTTTTGCACAAGAAAAGAGCTTGTAATTAAACTCGACTACCTTTGAGTTTGTATGAATTGCATATATATATATATATATATATATATATATATATATATATATATATATATATATAGTATAATTTTATGGATGTAGTTCCGCTTTGAACATAAATGTGATTGTGTTGTGAAACCCGAAAATTTTTTCCGCTTGCACAAGAAAAAGAGCTTGTAATTAAACTCTTGACAATTTTGAGTTTGTATGAATTGCAAGGTTGCTTACCGTATTTAGGAGTAGCAAGGAGGCTACTGAGATGAAAAAAATGGTAGGTTGAGGAGAAATTTTTCTCGGTTTCATACAGGTAAATGTGAAAAATATTTAAAATAAATATTTTTGGTTCTAATGAAAAAAAAATATAAAATAAATTTTTAAAAATAAAATAAAATAAACTAAAATTTTATAAAATAAAATTTTTTGTTGCATATGATTTAAAATACAGAAATTATTGTCTCAGATTACATAAGGAATGCATGGACATAGTGTATAAAATTCGTTTGAGATGTGAATAGCGTCTTTGAGGTCGTGTTTACACCTTGTAGATGCTCATCGCTGCATAGAGTTGGGCTTAGAGTTGAGCCTGAGGAGCCTCAGATGTGAGTTCTCCTGTGGATTAAGACGAGGATGCAGGATGAAGGTCGTGGGTCGGGCGAGTTAGACTCTGAACTCCCACTTACAGTGGACCTCGAGGGTCATGGACATGTCGAGTTCGACGTTATCCGATGGATTGGCTGACAACCATGCAGTCGCATATCGATTATGAGTGAGGAGGGTTACCGCCTACCCGGATCTGGTACTCGTGTTGTATTTGTGGGGACAAATATGATGATTTCACTCATACTGTGTACAAGTCCGTGTGTCATAGACAGTTAGCGGGCTGGCTAGCGAGCCTTACCCTAGATATCAGGTGAGACCGACTCGATCACCCTGAGTAGTTTGCGCATTATGAGGATGTTTTTCCATGAGCTACCGGATTGCCTCTGCAGAGGTTATAGACTGGGTATCGAAGTTACACTGGGTATCACCAACTCATGACTCCGCATGTAGGCACCCACTGAGTCAGAGGTAACTCAAAATCCAAATTACAAGAGTTATCGGACAAGGGTTCATTAGACTCAGCACTTCAATTACAAGCCCCTGCTCTATTTCTGGTAAAGAAGAAGGACAAACCTTCAACGTGGCCATTAATTACAGGCAACTGAATGTATTACTGGGCCAAGAATCTGCACTCATCACGAGACTAATACTTGTTCGATCAATGAGAGGAGCGAGTCTACTCCAAGATAATTCTAATCGTTGCTTAACAGCCAATGGTTGTGGAGACAAATATCCCTAATACGTCAAGGTAGACGCGCTAGCGTGGCACTTTGAGCTACAAGATGCCCTTGATCACGAATGCTACCAAAGAAAGATCACGATCTCATGATAGATGATTCAACCCTATCTAGATCGCTTGTCAGGTCTTCGTGATGACATTTTGATCTACCCCTAGTCGAGGGAGCATGAGTATCACTAAAAAGGGATTGTTTTATTACTACGAGACCATCAGCCTGTATGTTTAGTAAGGCGCAGCTCAGCCATCGAGGAGATTTTGGGACGCCGGTACGATCAAAGTGTTGGCAACCTAGAGGTCTAGAGGCCGTGATGAGTTAGAGAGGCCAAGCGGGCCTTCGAGACACGTAGAGTTTTTGGGGACATCGGTACACTGGAGATTCATCGAGGATTTCCTCCTAATTAGCAAAGACCTATGACTAGATCGAACTTAAGAGGTCAAGTTTGATCAGACCGATGCGAGGAGGCATTCTGTGGAGTCAGCGAGAAGGCTGATTTCCAAATTATATCTCAATAGTCCCTACAGGACATGTGGGTACACACGCATTGTGATGCCTCGAGGGCCTGATTGGACGCTCTCGATGCGCCAAGAGTGCAGAGCTATGGTTCCACAAATAAGAATCATGAGCGCACTACCCCACACACATACGGAGTTACGGCCGTAGTCTTCGCCTTGAAAATTTGGCGCCACTCTTTCCCTATATGGCGAGGAGCCTGGAGGTGTACTGTGACCGCAAAGTCCGTTTATTTTCACTCGGACCTCAATATGAGGTAACATGATGGATCGAGTTCCTGAGGATTACACTTCACTTTGCATTACCACCTGGTATGCAAATGTGGTGGTCAGATACCCGCCTAAGTCACGGAGCATTGGCTAGTTTCGAGAGGCTAATGTCAGATCGTGACAAATAGCTGCAATACCACAAGTGTGTTCAGGGTACGTCAGAGTTTAGTAGCTACACCGGGCCTCTCCGCTGAGAGTGATCAGTCCTGTAAGCAAAGACGCGCAGTGTCCATCATCCGCATACCAGCACTGTGTGTGATTTAGGGCTGGACCGGGCCCACGATGGTGCCTTCTTGCATAGAGGATGTAGTGGTTCCCAATGGACCGATTTGAGAGAGTGAGATCCTTAGGAGTTTCACCGTCTCGATTCACAGATCTATGGCACGGCATACCAGATCTTCGCCACAAAGACATCAGAAGGGAATAAGAGATAACGGGTGGACTTGCCCGATGATGTCCACGGTCGCCAGTTAAGGATGAGCACCAAGTCAAGAGAAGTACTTCACCATCGGAGGTGGTCGAAAGTGGAAGTGGAGCACCACGCATTGATTTCAGGACCCACTGGCGGCCAGACACCGCGACATGATGCGGATGGTGATAGTGCAATCGGGCCACGAAGCTCCGCATTTTCTAGCCAAGCGGATGACCCTCACATCGAGAAATTCCGCCGGTTGTATATCCGAGAGATCGGTCCGACCACATGGAGCACCAAGATCCATAGTGCCTGGATAGAGACCCGAGGTTTACTTCGCCAAGACTGAAGAGTTTCCAAAAGGTTACGCACACCTACCGACCATGAGTACAAATTCCTTCCAATCCATGCATGCACGGTCGGCCGAGACCACAGTGTTGGGAGGACATGTGTCGCGAGCATGCATCCCGGGATCATATAGAAGTTGGGAAGAGACTTGTTCTATGGAATTCGCCTACAACAAATAAATATCAGCGAAAAGTATGCTACAGATGGCACCATATTGAGGTGCATTGTGAAGGGAGGCAGCTGTCACCAAGTATGTCGACCTAATGGAGAGCTCCATCAATAGTCCCGATATGGATTAGAGACACCTCCGAGAAGGTGAGCTCGACACGACAAAATGCTTTCTTTACGCCAGCCTAAGAGCTATGCTAATGTGCAACGTCGACCCTTAGAGTTCGAGGTCGAGATCACGCCTTCAAGGTGATGCCTAAGAGAGGAGTGGTCGTTCGAAGGTTTATGGTGCCTATCGCCGAGGTTTATCGGGCCCTCTGATAACGAGAGTGGTAGGCACTGTAGCGCATCGTTGGCTTTAACGCCATGTTAGAAACTACGAGGTTTTTCACGCTCCATCGCAGGTACACCCGCATCCGTACTCTGCGTAAAGGGACGTGGGGAGAGATCGAGGCTGGTCACGTATGGGACCTTCGAGGGACCTGGCGCATTGTGGATAGCCGGGATCAGGTTTTACGACGCAAGACCGTGAGGCTAGTGAGGGTGCTATGGTAGCACCGTGGAGTGGAAGAGTCAACGTGGGAGCGTAAGAACACGATACATGCGCACCTCTTATCCCTTCATTTAGGGATGAAGGTACGTGTTTGGGTCGCTAATACTTAATTAGTTTACACATGGCTAGTGCAGCGTTGCATATGCATGTGAGTTATGATTGTCCGTAATTTCGGGAAATTTCTTTTAAGGAGGGGAGAACAAAGACCAAGAAAATTCTAATTTTCTAAAATGACAAATTGTCATTTCAAGAAATCACAAAATTTTATAGACTTATATGAACTGATTTCACCTGTTGGACTGTCTCGCGAATCTAGCTACTCACGTCGAATTTCACTTCGACTCGAGACAAATGAAACATGTCAATTTTTTTTTTTTTTAATTTTAGAAAATATCTATTCTACATAATGTTTTAAGTTACCAAATAACAAAATTAATGAAACATTAGAAAAATTATATGTGTGTGTGTATATATAGTTATGAGTATTATATATATATATATATATATATATATATTATATATATATATATATATATATATATATATATTACAAGTTTTAAGTTGTCAAAATAACAAAAATTAATTTAAAACATTAGAAAATTATATGTGCGTGTGTGTGTGTGTGTGTGTGTGGTGTGTGTGTGTATATATATATATATATATATATATATTATCTCTTATATTTGTGTGTATTCAGAATTGTTGTGTGTTTCGAATCATCGGGTTCTATTTCTGCTTTCCGACACTACTCTCGGTGTTTGCTGATTTTCTGATGAATAGTATCATACTTGTTTATAGATCATATATGAATAGCACTCCATACGAGAAAATAAATACAAATGAAGAACACTAGATTTACGCGGAAAACCTTTTCAAGGTGAAAGGAAAACTACAGACAAACTCCTAATAATTTTTCACTATTACAAAGTGTATACAATACAACTCCTTCAAAGAATATACTAATTCAGTATACTTCAAGAATAGAGATAGTCCACACTCTCCTTCGACAGAAATTTCAACTGGAGCAACCTTCTCAATTGAGCTCCTCATTTGTTCTCTCTCCTCACTTTCTCCATCTTTTCTTCTCTTTTTCGCAATGAGAGATGATTAATCTCCTTCACTTGCCTCAATCATAGGCAAGGGGAATTTGTTGGATCATTGATTACAAGTGGGAATGTAAGCATGGCTTTAATAGATACAATCGTATGGACTCCTATTTAAATTTCCCTTCACCCATGCATGTGACCGGCTGCAGAAGTCACCTTGATCCTTAGTGATCCCATGCTAGCTAGCTTGGAATGTAACTCCAACTTTTGCCTTGAAACAATCTATTATCATGTCACCATTTTACCTTTTGTGGGATCTACTAATTGGAATTGTTTTAAAGTTCCAGATCATCATACGAATCTAATGGATATTTGACTTCGATATGCTTTGTCCCCGGAGTGACAGGTGGCATTTTCGTCAAGTCTATTGCACTTTGGCTATCGCAATATAAATTACACATACTCATCTTGTTGCACTCCACCTTGAAAAAGTTTCCTTTATCCATACTATCTTTTTCCAAATTTTTGTGTGGTAGCTTATATATCAGCCTGCAGATATAAAGCCACATTTTTGTAATCCTGGATTTCTGCCAAGTGATATGGCTCCCACAAAAAAACAACAACCGATGTAGATTTTCTACCATCAAGGTCACCAGCCATATTTGTAACGCCCCGAAAGATACCCTAGTTGTTTTCAAGATATTAGTATTTAAATAATGAATTTTTCAGACTTAAATGGTAAAACGTGAAACTGAGAACCTTAATCAGACAAGGTATATGTAATTGTAATTTCAATTATAATCCAAATGACATAAGAAGAATAGATTGTATACCAAAGTAGGATTTTGTTAAGTTAACTGAGAATACTAGAGAGATGAAGGACCTAAGTGCAACAAGTTGCAAATTATAAGTCAAAAGGATGAGACCACCTGGTCTCTTCATTTTTGGGGAGAAAATGTGCAGGAGAGAAGAAGAGAGAAAGGAAGAGAAGAAGAAGAGAAGGAAGCCAAGAAAGGTATGGAAACTTTGTGTGTGATCAGTTATACTGTATGAACTTGTATTGAAGTGTTTGTATGGGATCTTAGTGTTCCATTGTGGGTTTAGTTAGGAATCATCATAACCCAGATTTCTTGGAAAGTTAGGTTGGTAAACTCAGTTTGTATAAGATGAGTAGAGAATCCTCCCTTTCTTTGTATGGATTCTGGTCATGGTGTATGGATACCAGCTGAAGTGTTATAAGTTAACCTAACTTATAAGTATTCTTCGAAGTTAAGCGTTTGGAAAACCCTAATTAATCACTATGATTATTACAAGAACACCTAGAGATAAGCTACCAAAAGTATATGAATGTTCTTTTTGTTTTTGGCTGGTTTTCAGAAAATGGAAGAAATCATCAAAAATCTGGGGCCTGCTTTAAGTCCTACGCCACTCCGCCGTAGGATCCCCAATGCCAGCAACAGAGGTCTACGCCAGTATGGTACACTCCACACCGCGCATGGCTTGGTGAAGGAGGATTTAACCAGCCTCGCCATACACTATAGCTGGTGCTCACGTCGCAGAATGCAGTAGCAGCGACGCCACACAGAGCTTACTATTTATAGCATGTAATTTCGACATGTTTTGTTTCATTTGCTTTTTCCGCTATCGAGGACTGCTCATTTGATTGGGCGAGACCCTATGTGCGTATGAAAGTGGGTCCATCTATGTTTCTAAGGCAGCAGTGCGGAGGATCGCACTCGCAGCTCTCAGCGTTTAAGCCGATGTTGGCAAACTTAATGCCCCTATGATAAGATACTAGGTTCCTGAACACATATCATTGTAGGACTGCTTAAGACCAGATATTGAATAACATGACACTTTTGTTACATGGGCAAGCACGTATCTGATCAGTGCTTCGGCACTCCTACTAGTGCTACGACACCTCTCGCACGTGCAGCACGCTTCCCATCAATACTACATTCTCGCCATGTTACGACACCTAGTACTCGTATTAATTCCTTCTGCTACTTATTGTGTCGTGGTCCCGCCTCATTTCTTATTAATGGCTCCCGGTATTCCAACAGCTTATATGATTAGAGTCCGACAACTAATAAAGTATAATCTTTGTAGGTACCTACGTACTGCGCGGCTTCCACTCCACGGTAATCCAACATGTCCATATAAGTAGTCATGATAAATTCCGACATATGCTACTATACATTCATCGTTATATGCTTACCGTAAATGAGTATTAGTGCAAGTGTACATGTATAAGTTATATGTTTCCCACTAAGCGTAAAACTTAGCACGGGTTCTAATCCTTGTAAGTACAGAGGAGGATGTCCGCGATCTTCCGCATACTGGTCTACACACTTGTAGGGTTCATCACCCATAAGCCGGGCCCGATTATGTAAATGTAAATGTACGCTTTGTATATGTTTATGTAAATGGACTCAGGACCGTATGTATTAACATTGAAACACCACTACGATGGTAGTTTATTTTTGTATTTTTGTATATGATATGTTGATCTCGCTTATAAGACTCGGGGCTCACCAATGTCTAAAAGCGCAAAGAGTCCCAAGATGTTCTCACAAGGCTTCGCCCCCAAAGTGGCCTGGCGTGACAAGTTAAATGCATCCGCGTTTAAAGCGCTGGGAAGAGTCTTAGTTAAGGGATGCACTACATGCGAATGTGTTGGCTTTAATATAATGTCCTTGTTTTGTGTATTGTCTAAAAATGGATCCAATTCTCGTAAGTCGAGATGAAATAATTTGGAAAACGCCAACTTTATATCAATCGCTGTCCATCTCGATTCAACTATTGCACGAATATGCTTTCATCGGCATTGATAAAAAACCTCAGATATGGCAAGGGTCTTAGATCGATCACGCCTCGAGCCCGGAAAGTGATCAAGAAGAGCATGGAGGGAAGAATTCCATGGTACAAGCATGGAAGAGTCCGATAAAAGCCGAAGCTGCTTAAATCGGAAAGGGCTCTAGATGAAGTGAGCGTCCGCTGACCAAAAGACCACATGCTGTAGCCCACATCGCAAGGAAGCGTACTATGATTGCGGAAGCCGGTTTTGAGAAACTCCATCAAGCCCTGCATCCGCCATGGATCATCACGTGAGAGCGCCGACATGAGAAGTACGTCATCGATGATTGGTACAGAGTCAAAATGGAAGCAATTTTTGACTCTAAGACAAGGGAAATCGACAACGGCCGACATGAGAAAGAATTCACCGCCTTAGTAAATATGCAACTTAATCCGTTTCTTACGAAAAAAATTCGTATGTGTACGCTTGGAGGAGGGGCTTACATGAGTCCATAAAAAGGTACCTCACGGCTGTTACTAAGAGAAGTTGTCAATTTTACCGCCTATACGCTTATAAATCAGAAGTCTAAATGAAGAGTCAAGAAAGAAAGAAAGAGAAAAGGTTCTCAAGAGGGGGTTCTTCTTCGTGAAAAAGACCTAGAGAGTCACAAGTTGATTTAGCATGTATTCGCCTACAAGGGTAGGAGACAAGGACCTACCATGACACAAAGTTCCTGGCTTATGCACCTCAATCGTGACAAGAGAAAGACTTTGTATACCCACACCGCCACAACATCATTCTCGTATTTGCGACGGTAATCAGTTGTTTCCGATGTGGAACACGGACCATATGATAGCAAATTGTCCGCAAGGATTAGGGAGTTCTAGAAATCCTCACAAGTGGTAGCGAGGTCGAATGTACCTCCAATGCACTGAGTAGGTAAAGGACTATGGTTCACAAGGAAGAGGTAGTGCCTGCAGACGTGAATCGCCCCACACACACCCTAGCCCGAGCTTATGCTATGAGAGTCGAAGATTCGACATACCGAGGTTGTCACAGTACTTTCACTCTCTTTGATATTGACTTTAAGGCTTTAATTGATCCGCCTCATGCATTTATATATAGTGCATGGAACAAATGAAGGATAAATTGTTTTAGTAGAGTCATACTATGACCCGCTTGTTACAAGTCCTCTGTGTGGCATAGTGTTGTGAGTCAACCACTTATATAAAGAATCTTGTACCCTATCGGGGTACATGATAGGGAATTCTTGGTCGATCGACCATCACTTTTCACGAGCTTCTGATTTGATTTTTGCATGGATTGGTTATCCAAACATCTGCCATAGTTGATTATGATAAGAAACAAGATTATTTCTTAAATGTTCCGACCTCACGAAGTAACTCGTACATGGTATTCGATCCGAATCAATATCAAAGTTATTTCAATAAGGAAGCTTCGAACGTTGAGAAAAGGTTGTGAAGCCTGGCTTTGATTCTGACTCCAAAAGAGTAAGCAAGTGAATTTCAAAATATTCCCGTGATTAGGAGTTCCTTGATGTGTTTCAAGGAATTACCGTGAGTACCACCTCGAAGAGAAGCTGACTTCTATCAAGTAATACAGGAACGACTTTATTTAGGGCACCTACCGTATGGCTCTAATCAATTGAAAGAGTTGAAGACTCAACTATAGAAGCTATTGGATAAGGGTTTCATCCGACTTGTCTCGACCTGCGCGCCACTTATTTGTTACAAGAAAGATACACTCTTCTGGGATGTGCATCGACCAACGCAAACAAAGTGGCGGTTAAGAATAAGCATTCGCTGCTACACAGAGGATTTATTTGATCGCTGAGCGAGTGTTTCGTCAAGATGTGACTTGCGATCTGATATTATCAACTTCTCAGTAAAAGAGGCCGGTTGTCCTGAAACAACTTCGTGAAAACCCAAGAGGCTTATTATGAATTCTTTTTAGTGATACCATTTAAGCGATTCAATGCTCCTACCGCATTTATGGACTTGATGAATGGTTTTCACCTTTCGATCAATTTGTCGTGGTATTTATTGATGACATCCCGTGTATTCTAAAGATGCACGTAACATGAATACCATTTTGGAGTATTATTGCAAATTTTGAGAGAGAATTAGTTATTTGCAAAGTTGCTAAATGTAATTTTTGGTTTAAGGAAGTGTCATTCTTAGGTCATATTGTATCCGCGAAGGCTAGAGGACTTATGAAATTGAAGAAGTGAATTGAAACCTCTAGAAATGTAACCGAGGTGAGAAGTTTCTCGGGTTTGAAGTGCAATTATCTGGAGATTTGTACAAGGATTTTTCAAGAGTAGCATCTCACTACAAGCTTTCATCTAAGGAGTGAAGTTGAGGGATGATAAGTGCCAACTATCTTTGGAAAGGTTAAAAGAAATATCTGGAGCCGAGGGCAATTGTCACTCACCTTACTTCTAGTAGGATTATACTATGTACAGTGATGCTTCGAGGATAGGTTTGGGATGTGTATTAATGCAGGATGGGAAAGTAGTGGCTTATGCTTCCAGGATGTGAAACCGCATGAGCAAAACTATCCCACACATGATTGGGAGTTAGCAGCAGTAGTGTTCGCTTTGAAAATTTGGCGACACTATTTATAATCGAGAAAAGTGTATATTTACCATCACAAGAGTTTGGTACATATTTACAACCTAAGGACTCAACTTAAGGCAACGCCGGTGGTTGGAATTGTTTAAAGACTATGATTGTATAATTAATTACCATCCCGGGAAAGAAAATGTAGTAGCGGATGCCTTGAGTAGGAAAATGATTTATGCTTTGTCTTTGAAAGATTATGACTGGAGATTTGATTCTGATGGAGCCTTGTTTGCTCAATTGAGTTATAATCGACCTAAGTAAAATGATAGTAAATGCTCGTGAAGACGATGCCAAGTTACAAGAGATATATGGTTAGTCAAGATCGAGACAAGACCGATTATGCCATGATAAAAGTGGAGGTTTATCAGATAAGAGTTATATTATGTGTACCAAATGTTATGGATTCGGGAAAAGAAGCTATTATCCTGAAAAGCCACACATCACAACATGCACCTGAGGTATTAAGATGTACCGGATATGAAATGCATTTTACCGGGTGGCGAGGGATGAAAAAGGACATTTCTGAGTACGTATCTAAGTGTCTGACGTGTCAGCAAGTAAAGGTTGAACACTAAGTACCATCCGGTTTATTGAATCCCTTCCACTCCCCAATGAAAGTGGATAACATTAGTCATGGATTTCAGATCCATTTTTCCTCACCCAAAGAAACATGATGCGCTGGGTAATTGTGGACGCATTGACCAAGTCCCCGCCACTTCCTACCGTACCGGACTTGACTACTCCATGGATCGCCTAAATAAAACTTTTATGTGAGTGAAATTTTCGTGCTGCATGGGATTCCCTTATCGATAGTGTCCGATCGCGATCCAGCTGCTTACACTGGTTGTTCTGGAAGGATCAGTAGCTAGCTGTACGAGACTCGAATTTAGTAATCGCTTCATCCACAAAGGAGCTGGATTGGGCCTGAAGAGATCAAGTTGGAAGATATGCTTCGGGGCTATGTATTAGATTTTAAGGGAAGTTGAGATAGGTATATTCCACTCATGGAATTTGTCTATAATAATGTATCATCTAATATCGGTATGGCCCCATTAAGCTTAGATGGAAGAAGATGTAGAACTCCTATGTTTGACGAAAGATAAGATTATCAGTCCTGACTTCAAGAAAGACACAAAAGAAAAGTTCGCATTATTCAACGAGGTTAAAAGTCACGTTGATAGACAAACGGTCTTATGCCACTCAAGAGAAAGGATATCGAAAGTATGAAGCTCCGAGACAAAGTGTTTTTAAAAGTATCTCCGTGGAAAAAGATAATTCGCTTGAAGAAAAGGAAACCGTGTCCAAGATCTATCGCTCTACGAAGATTTTAGAAAGAGTTAGACCAAGAGGCGCATCGCTTGGCACTCCTCCGGGAGTTAGCCAAATTACGATGTATTCCATGTGTCTATGCTTTGGGAGATATCGCTCGACACATCGCACATATTACCGCTCAAGATATGGCTAAGACAAGAAGATTTCTACTTTTGATGAAGAGCCGGAAAGCTATTCTAGATCGTGAAATAACATGCTTATGGAACAAGCAAGTCCTTCGTAAAAGTAAGCCAAGTAACATCACGGCATGGAAGAGCGACATGGGAACTAGATCGACAATGAGGGTACGCACTTCGCCAATAAGTAATTTCGAGGACGAAATTTATTTTAATGAGGGGGAGAATTGTAAGGCCTTGAAAGATACCCTAGTCATTTTCAGCATGTTTAGGGTATTTTGTAGGTATAATTTGAATTTTTCATAATTTAAATGCAAAACGTGAAATCTGAGAAACCCGGAATTTGTACAAGGTACAAGGGTAAAATTGTAAATTTCCAATTAAAGGTCCAAATGACATAAGAAGAAAAGATTGTATGCCAAAGTAGGATTTTGTTAAGTTAAATTGAGAATACTAGAGAAATGAAGGACCTAAGTGCAATAAAAGGTAAATTAGAAGTCAAAAGGGGATGAGACCAAATTGGTCTCTCATTTTTTGGAGAGCAAAACGTGAAGGAGAGAAGAAGAAGAGAAGGAAATCAAGAAAGGTATGGAAACATTGTGTATGGATCATTATGTTTTTATATGGAAGTGTTTGTATGGATCTTAGTGGTTCCATTTCTAGGGTTTAGTTAGGAATTCATCATAACCCTAGATTTCTTGAAAGTTGGGTTGGTAAAACCCTAGTTTGTATAAGATGAGTAGGAATCCTTCCTTTGAGCATGGATTCTGGTTTATAGTGTATGGATACTCTAAGCCAGGTGAGGAAGTTAACCTAACTTACAAGTATTTGAGTTAGGGTTTGGAAAAACCCTAATTAATCACTATGATTGGTTTGGTTAGGTTAGAACACCCTTGGGAGATGTTTTTCTGGAAAGTATATGATTGTTCTTTTGTTTTTGGTTGGTTTTCTATAAAAATGGAAGAAATCATCAAAATCTAGGTTGTTTTGAGGGTCCTACGCCGCGTCGTAGGGATCCCTACGTAGCGACGTAGGTCCACGCCACGACGTGGCATGCCCACACCGCAGCATGGATGAGAAGAAGGATTTAGCCAACCTCGAGTACGCCATTCATAACATGTAAATTTCGATGTTTTGTTTTGTTTCTCTTTTCGCTACTCGCAGGACTCGTTTATTTGGATTAATGCAGGACCTCATAAGTGTATGAAAGTATCCATTCATGTTTCTCAAGGCAAAGGAAAGTACTATATCGCATCACGCTTCTGGGCCGGCTTAAGCCTATGTTGGAAAAACTTAATGCCCCTAAGGATAAGATAAGAGGTTTCCTAACACACATCATTGTAAGACCACTTAAGACCGTGATATTGAAATGACATGAAACTTTGGCTTAATGTGGCGGCACGCTCTAATCGCGTTTCTAAGACTGCCAGTGCTACTAAGACTCCCGCTAGTTCTACGACACTTCAAGGTTACTCAAGACTTCGCCAGTGCTACGACACTTGCTACGGTACACGTCTCCGATCAAGGTTTCGACAATCTGCTAGTGTTACGGCACTTCGTCAGATGTGGGTAGGCACGTCTCGACGCTGCTTCCTAAGACTCCTCGCCAGGCTACGACACCTCAAGACATAATCGTTCCTTCAGTAATTTATTATGTCATGGTCCTACTCATTTCATTACTAGTCTAGGTATCTCAACAGCTTATATGATAAGAGTCCGAATAACTTAATAAGGTTAAAGATAAGCCTATAAGACTCACGGCACCAGACAGAGCAAAGCCAGAATTCCCACGAGAACTAAACAAGTATAAGCTCCTATAAGTAGTCATGATAAATTCCCAATATCTCGCATCAAGATATTTGTAAATCAAGTATATGCTTACCGTAAATGAGTACAAGGCATGTACATGTATAAGTTATATGTTTCCCACTAAGCGCAAAGCTTAGCACCGTTATAACCGCGTAGGTACGTAAGAGGACGCCTACCCATCTTCCGCATACTACTCGGGCGCATTAATTTGTCGTTCATCACCGTAGGTTTCGCTGATTATGTAAATGTAAATAAAATAGCTTTTAAGGCGTGATATGTAAATGGGACTGCAGACCGTATGTATGACATCAGAACACCACTACGATGGTAGTTTATTTTGTATTTCGTGATATGATATGTTGATTCGCTTATAAGATTTGAGCTCACCAATGTTCGAAAAAGCAAGTAAAGAGTCCCAAGATAGCCGGCGCTTCGTCCGCCTAGGCGGGTCAAGGTACAATATCTACATCTATGTAGCCTTCTAAGAACCGGGTTTTTTCCAAAACTTAAACAAAGTTTAGAAGTTCCTCATATATTCAAGATAAACTTAATTGGCTCTAATGCTCTTTGCCAGATTTTCCAGAATCGCTACTCCCTACTGCATGAGCAATGTCTGGCCTTGTACATACCATAGCATACATGAGACTTCTTACAATTGACTAATATGGAATGGTAGCCATTTTCTTGTTTTCTTCTTCTGTCAAGGGCATTTAATTCTCGCTAAGTTTAAATGACCACCAAGAGGCGTAATGACCGGCTCAGCTCTTTCATGTTAAACCCTTCAAGAATCGTCAACATATCTTTCTATGGGATGTGACACAATCTTCATTTTCCTGTCACATGATCTCCTCCCAAGATTTTCTCGTTCTAGCCAAGATCCTCTACATCAAAGGACTCATCCACTTCTTTCCTTCAATTTGCCGATTCAGCCTATCCTAGCCAACTATCAAGATATCATCTACATATAACAGCGTGATAATAAACTTCACTGTGAAATTGTTTGAAGTGTAATAACAATACCTACTATAGTTCGCACACATGACCCACCATGAATGAGTCGAACTTTTTGTACCATTGTCAGGAGCCCGCTTTCAACTCCATACTGCACTTTTCTTTTAATTTGCAACTAGGTCTTCTTTCTTTTATTTAAACCCTTTCTAGCTATCGTAAGATGTAAAATCACTCATGGAGAAATGCGCTTTAACATCTAATCGGTTTATTTCGAGGTTTGGATTAGGGGTTGCCAACCCCAAGATGATCTGACATGATAATTTACAACAAGATAGAAAATTTCATCAAAATAAATACCTTTCTTCTGGCCAAAGCCTTTCACCACTAAGAGGGCTTTGTATTTCACCGTGCTCTTTTCCATCTTCTTAAGTTTGTTCACCCATTTGTTCCTCGCTTTTCTACCTGGGTACTTCATGAGCCATAAGTGTTATTCTCCCCGAGGGACGGCTTACATGGCTCATCCAAATACCCTTATTGTTATGAGTCGTGCTTTTGAAAGCTTCTAGCCAGCTGTGAAGGTTTTATAAACACTAAACGGTAGTCCTTGCTAAATCTTTGAAATCTTCTAAAATTTGAAAGTTTAAAGGTAACTCTTTTCGTGAGTTAAACGATCGTAGTTCTTGATCGAGAACTACTATATAAGGTCCTTTTTACTCGTTTATCACAACAAGAAAATTCATTCATTCTTTGGAGAATTTCCATCAATTCGAGAGCAAAAAGCAAGGAAAGCAAAAGGGATTATACTAAGGTTCTGTGATCCGCTGTGTTTCTTAAAACAATGTATCGGAGGTATGTAAGATCCTATTTCTTCATGCTTCCATATTAGAAACACAGTTTAGATGACGATATGATTCTATATCATTTAGTACGTGAAAGCATGATTGAACCTCCGCCCGACATTTATTCCGCAAAGTTTCCACGCTCAACAGAATGATTCTCTTCCACCAAGCCAACTTCCGTCATGTGTGCCAAAGTATTTATATGTTTAATTCTTATACTCTTCCATATTTATTAATAGTGCTTAAATATTATTTATTAATTACTCAAACTATGTTTATTTAAGAATAATATAAATGCAGTAGATTTTAAGGCTTTCTCATGCATGAATGTATTATTTATGCTTGATTCTTTTCGTATGAAAATCAAATTGTGTGTGATACTTATGATTAACTATACACTTTTATAGCATAATAGATGGTTTAATTATGCTATTCAATAAAATTTGATATTACATAAACTTAAGTTTAGTGCCTAAGTTAGAAAGCACACCAACATTTCCTATAAAATGTCCATGTGATCAATATAATTTTGGTTAGTTAGAACAGCTACTAACATCTTTAATTACCTTAAAATTATTTATTGTTAAGATCACATAAAGACGAGATATAAACTTGTAATTAATTATACTTAATATAATAAAATTTATCCCACAAGAAATTTTGTTATATTTATATAATTAATTAGGAAGAGATGCCAGATTATTGTCACAATTTACCCACATGAATTATGAATTGGTACATAATTTGGTAGTTTTATCTTTAAGGATAGAAATGCAAACTTGTGTGGACTCTATACATGTCTAGGAAAGTCCTCGATAAAGGGCAATAAGAGCCTCAAGGCTAGTGGTTACAAAGTGAACTGATTTGCGGACCTCCACTTACTTGGGGACTTTCCTGGTGTATATAAATGCATGTACCTATTCGCTTCTTAGTTACCGTTTCACCATCAAAATTAAATAATTTGGAATTTCTATCATAAAGAAGAGAATCACCAAATAAAGATTTTGGCCATAGGTAATCTTTGTATTAAATTAGATATAGTTTAGTGTGTGTTTTACATTGGTAACACATGCAATTAGTGATATAAGCCTCAAATCCAACATGTTTTTTGACCCTTTACGCATCTCAACTTGCTAGTTACACCGATATGCACCCTGCACATTCCGCGTAACTTAGGTGACACCATGTAAATATGGAAAGAAATGATTCTTCCTTCATTTAGGTATATGGACACGATTATGCCATAAGGAAATCTAACCACCATAAGTGATGTATTAGCACACTGCTAAAGTTACGCTATTTAAGCGATGGGAAAGATCCAATCAACTCAGCGTAATGTTTATTAAGACAAAAATCACTACTGGTATTAGGGGTTCTATTGAGCAATACAATAAGGTCCAGATTTACAGTTATTGAGCATAATTTGTCACTCAGACAAAGCTTCGATTGGCACCCTATCATTAAATTCTTCCATTCAGATCATGTTTAGTGTGTGTGAGCACATCATGCATCGAGGGACTGGCTAAACTTAAGAAACTCGGATAGATATCTGAGTCCTTCCTAGCACTTTATTTTGAACACTCTTCCTATCGATACCCGCCTTTAAGATCTCATATAATACAATATAAGGACAAATGGTCAATCAATGAATTAAATGACCATGTGTGTGTTCAAGAAGAAGAGAGGCTTGTGATGGAATTGGGGTGAAAAGGATGTTGAAGCAACTTTGGGAAGAACAAAAGGAATGGCACATCTCAAACTTACACTTCTGAATCAAACTGCAGTGGTAAATACCACCTCAAAGTTGATATCAAGAAGGCGAAAATAAAGGTTTCTTCAGAAATGAAGGGGACGTAGAAGAAAGATTATCCTAAATTCAAGAAGTGGCTTGAGAAGGAAGGTAATCTATCATCTTTTGTTTGTTATGAATCTAATATGGTTAATGTTAATAATAACACCTGGTGGATTGATTCTAGTTCTACAAACCATATTACAAACTCTCAGGTACGCAAACTCCAACTGCTAGGTGGAAGTGGTTACATCTTATCAAAATAAGATGGGGCTCACATGGAGGTTATCGACATGCACGTTAACACTAAGCAATGACTTTGTTTTTAGTTTTGGAAAGGACTTTATGTACTAAGTTTCTCAAGAAACTTGATTAAGTTTCTAGACTCGTCTGCTAGGTTTTTCTTTTACTTTTCAAGACAATGTATTAACTTAGTTTATAAATCAAATCATATCGAACAAGTATTTTAAGAGATGGTCTATATAGAATTTCTTTTACATAATGAAGTTAATTAATAATTCTTTTTGCATGTTCATATTGGTTCTAAGAGGTGAAGATAATGAGGATTCTTCTATGTACACATCTCCGTAAATAGAATTAAGATTATAAAGATGGAGTACTTAGTACTTTAGATTATACTAATCTTGAGACTTGTGTGGACTGCATCAAGGGAAATAGACAAACAAGTCTAAGAAGAATGCCAATAGGGGAGTTCAAACACAGAAATCATACATACCGACATAGCGCCGCTCTCTAGAGATGGATATGCTTGCAAAAAAATATTTCATCACTTTCATTGAATGATTACTCACTATATGCATGTACTTGCTTCACAGCAGTGAAGCATTACGCCTTCAAAGTCTTTAAGGTTGAAGTTAAGAACCAATGCGGGAATCAAATACAAATGGTGAGATATGATAGAGGTGGTGAATACTATAGTAGGTACACTGAGAATGGACAAGCACCTAGTCCTTTTGCAAATTTTCTTCAAGAGCATAGGATAGTTGCTCAACACACTGCCTGGTTCTCTGGACCAAAATGGTGTAGCAGAAAGAAGAAATCGAACTTTAGTGATGGTGCGAGTATGCTGCCAATCCAATCTTTCCAAATTTTTGTGACTAACGCACTTAAGACAAGAAGGTATTAAACTCGTGTTCCAATCCAAGCGTCACATAAAGACACCTTTTGAATTATGGAAAAATTGGAAACCGAGTTTATGACATATGTGCATTTGGGGTCGTCCGTCTGAGGTGTGAATATATAATCCACATGAGAAGAAATTAGACCCAAGGACACTTAGTGGTTTCTTTATTGGCTACGCTGAAACGTCTAAGGGTTATAGATTTTATTGTCCATCTCATTCGACTAGGATTGTGGAATCAAAGAACGCCAGAAAGCTTTGAAAATGACATGATCGCTGAGGGACGATTCGTGATTTAATTCCTATTCACGATCATATAGAAACTCAACCTTCCATCGTTATATGATAGATTACATAAGCCATAACACCTCAAGTTCCAATGAGTGTTGAACAACCAATCATTGAAGTTACACGTTAGTTGAGAACCTTCCAGATCAATTTCGTGAATTACTACATAATCTTGAACAAACACTGAACCACAAGCTCCTCGATGAGAAGACATCCAACATTAAGATGATCTACTGAAAGGAAGTCATGATTCCTATGACTACATAGTGTATTTCTAAGAATCGATATCGAGCGTAAAAATGATCTTGAAACATTTTCACGTTTTGCCAAAGAGTCTAATCTATGGTATAATGCTATGAAGGATGAGTTAGATTCCATGAAGAGCAATGAAGTATGTGACCTTGTAGAGTTGCTCAAGGGGCGAAGGCCATTATTACAATGGGTCTATAAGACCAAAAGAGACCATTAGCAACACTAAAGATATAAGGCGAGACTCGTTGCTAAGGATTCACTCAAAAAGAAGGAATCGATTACACAAAGACCTTTTCACTTGTATCCAAGAAAGATTATCTTTGTATTATTTTGGCATTAGTTGCACATTTCGACCTTGAGTTGCAGCAAATGGATGTGAAAATGACATTTCTTAATGGTGATCTAGAATAGGAGGTATACATGAAAACAACCTGAAGGTTGCTCTTCTAGGGAAGGTGAGCATTTGGTTTGCAAGTTTAAGAAATCCATATACTGTTTGAAACAAGCCTCCTGTCAATGGTATTATAAATTCCATGGAGTAGTTACTTCATTTGGTTTTATTGAAAACCCCATGGATCAATTCATATACCAGAAGGTCAATGGGAGTAAAACTTGTTTCCTTGTTTTATACATGGATGACATTTTACTTGCAACTAATGATAAGGGAATGATGCATGGCGTGAAACAATTCCTCTCCAAAAACTTTGATATGAAAGATATGGGTGAGGTATCCTATGTCACAAGGGCATCCGAGAGATGACTGATGTCAAGACCCGACCCTAAACCCTCCCAAGATTCCCCGTGGTCCCGCTCAGCAGTTCTAATTATACAACCCTAGATTCGTCCAATGAACCCAACTTACGAGCAAAGTAAACACCCGCATTAATAAAATACCTCAATATATGTATAAAAGATCCACAACCACTCAAATCCACGACCGACCGATCTTATCAGAGGTCATAACCACAAACACATATGATAAAGACTACAGGAGTTCAATACCAAGATCAGCATTCTAAGAGTGTTTCATGAATTTAAAAGACAATGAAAATACATAAGTCCAAATGAAATAAAGGCGATAGATAAGATAGAATAACAGAATCGCCACAAAACGAGTGACGAGAAGTCGAAGTGCGAGGTAGGTCTCTCACGATCGGCTCGTACTAGAGAAACTGATTTAAACAATAAAACGTGAGATAATAAATCTCATGAGTGAGTATAATTTATAAAGAAAATAATGTTTATTTTGAAAATTCCTTCTCCTCAAGACCACGTCCAATTTTCAGAAGGTTCCCGCTTTGGAATCATTTCCACAAACCCAAACTTATACTCAAATCATCAATATGAAATTCATGCTCAAAATTTAACCGGCTAATCTTTATCAAGAACCTTATAACTCCGAATTTATTCACAACATAAAAAAATTGAGCATAAGATATATATAACCAACATGTCGTGAAAATAATCATGAAAATACAATAACCATAAATATTGAAATGGTTATACCTTATTCAGAAACCAACAATGTACCGTACCATATACTCATAGTAAACCGTAGGGTAAACCCAACCTCACGACACCGTGGCAAATTAATAAACCTCTGCACCCGACATCACGTGACAATTACTGAAACCCTTTCAAACCCGACATCACGTGGCAACTAATAAACCTTCCAACGATACAATGATTATAATTATTTCACAAAAGTCTCAAAATCCATTTCTTAAATCAATGACTTTCAAAATGGTTTTAAACCCCAATCCATGTACCAAAAATGTTTGAATACTAAACAATTTATCCATGAACTCAAGAAAATTCCAAATATTTAAAAATGTCGACAAATCCATACGAACGATAACTCATTTATATAAAACAGATAATTATATTTACGCATAATCAACCGTTCGATCAAATAAGTTATATATATAATAATTAACCACAATTATATATCATAATAATATCCCAAACATATAAACCACTCACAAACCATACGCCACCCCGCCTCCCGTGACGCCTCCCAGTTCAGCAGTGCCTATAATATAATAACAATTCCATTTAGTTCCATTAATTAAACCAAAGACACTGGGACGCCCAAAACGTCTTAGGATAATTTTTAGAACTAAGGAACTATCTAAATTGACTGACTGTCCAATTATACAAATAAGGCCTCTATATAAATTCCTAAGATCCAAATTGGGCTTTTCAACGAGGCTAATTTTTCGAAATTGAACCTTCCAATAACTCACCAAAATATCCAATTAATTAATCCAACTCAATTTTGGCTAATTTGACTAATCAGGTCCAATTTATTCAAACCTTTTCTGCACCACCCAAGTGACCCAAAAATGGAAAACTAACCAAACGACATCCAAAATTTACAAACTTTATATCAACTAAAGCCTAAGAGACCATGAACACAAGCACCCTTACCTGGTCCAACAGCTTGTCGGGTATTTAAAAACTCGATCCAACCGCTTCAGCCAAACTTGTTTTCGCGTATCTTTCAAACTAAGTGAGGAATCACAAAAGGACCACGGAATGAGTTCAAAGGGTCCAAGAATGTGAGGAGGTATGGTCAACAAATGGCTGAAAATGACGAACCGGCCGACTACCATGGTCGCCGTCAGCGTCACAAATTGATCCGGCATGTCCGGCCATTACCATGGAAATTTCCGATGGTCACCGTTGCGGCTCTCCTCCCTGGCCTAAGGCGGGTGTGGTGCAAGGTGGTGGCCTGAAAGGCCTCCCATGGCTAAACCCGCTTGGTCTAAAATGGTTCAAAACGACCTGGGCCGGTCCGTGTTTTCGAGAAT
Organism: Tetrastigma voinierianum; assembly: GCA_016808115.1. Classification (NCBI taxonomy): domain Eukaryota; kingdom Viridiplantae; phylum Streptophyta; class Magnoliopsida; order Vitales; family Vitaceae; genus Tetrastigma; species Tetrastigma voinierianum. The sequence goes on from JAEQBH010005746.1 coordinate 44,704, forward strand.
TCCTGTGGTTTGTTTCAAAATGTATGTGTCAGGGGCTGTATGTTCTATTTGGCACGCAAAACTATTTATATAGAGCCCAGGTCGCTTCATGTAAAACCTCTAGACCGATTTGGACACCAAGTAAAACACTACTATTTGAACCCCTGTGGTCATAACTTTATCCGTAGTCTGATTTTAACGTTCAACCCATCTATGAACTCGCATCGACGAGGCCACGCAATGGTGTCTTAGTCAACTCAAAAATTCTTCATCCTTGAAAGTCAACTCGGGGCCCACATACTAATCGGCCGGGTCAAACTTGGTCAAACGCTTTAAAAACTTGTATTATTTGGTATAGTCATACAACCTACTCCCCTTAAAGAAAAAATTTCTGGTCCACGAAATTGCACTGCTGTCATGGACGAGATTTGAGGCAATGGCTCCGCGCATTCGGCCCTCCCTGGCCTCCCAAGTCGCTCTCCTCGACTAGGGTGGGTTTCTCCAAAGGACTCACTAAGGATATTGTCTTGCTGCGAAGCTCCTCTTCTCTACCCGTAACTGCACCGCTACTCCCCAGATAAATCATCTCGCCTCAATCTCGGTGTCTCCAACACATGTGAGGGTCGAGATACTTGCGTAGCATGGAGATGAACACATTATGGACTGAGAGAGCTCTCCCAAGCTCCAACCTATAAGCCACCGACCTATCCTCTCATCAATCTCAAAGGTTCAATGTAGCTAAGACTTAGCCCCTCGCCTCCCAAAGCGCATTCACGCCCAAGGGAGAGAGCTTCAAGAATACTCGATCTCACCTCAAACTCAAGATCTTTACGTCACGCATAGCTCTTTTGCCTATCCCGAGTCGCTTCAACCCGCCAGATCGTATAACATTAACTTGTCATCGTCAGTTGTACACCGTGGACTTAGTAATTTCCTTTCGCCGGCCTCATTCCAACATAATCTGAAAAGACGCTTCCCATACTGCCTCATAAGGTGACATTATCTCAATGCTCGAGTGATAGTCAAAGTGTTATAAGTGAACCGCCAAAAGTAGATACTCATTCCAATGTCCTTGAATTGTTAAAATGACCTCAACATATCCCCAAGGTCTCGAATAGTCCTCTCGAGCCAGTCTGACGGCCCAGGGGGTGAGTTTTTACTCAAATTCAACTTGACACCTGGGGCCTCTTCCATCAATCCCTTCCAAAACCGGCGAATCGTGATCTCATCGAGATGATCCACACCGGCACCTTATGCAAACCCAATTATATGATTCATAAAGAGTTCGCTTAGCTTCGAGGAGAAAACTTCACGAATAGGTATGAAATGGCGCGACTTGGTGAGTCGATCAACTACCACCCAAATGCCGGCCATGTTCTCTCGGCCGGAGGGAGTTTGAATACAAAATCCATCACGCGGTCCATTTCCACTCGACGGGGTAAGGGCTGCAGAAGTCCGTATAAGCTTTTGTCTCTCTCGCTTTCACTTGTCGACAGACATGGCTTAATTTGATACATATTTCCCAAGAATCCTCTTTCATCCCCGACCAATAATATTCCTTCAGTAATTCCGTACATCTTAGTACACCCGGTGCATAAAGATAAGTCTATGGGCTTCCTCCAATATTTGCCTTTTTAATCTTCGGCCATGGAACACAAAGCCTAGAACCGATCACCAAGGTCTGGCTGCCTCTAATGTAGCAAAATCCGATTGTTCTCCCCTTTCCCCACTTTCTTCTCATGCCTACATCAAATAGGGATCTTCTAGTCATGGCCTCGAGAACATGATCTACAAGTATCTACGTAGTTGAACCAGCAAAAGTGCTCCCGGCTACGATCCTCAACTCAACACCCAATCCTCAACTCGACCATCAATGGAAGTTGGTACTGCTCGCATATAAGTCAAAGAGTCGCATTCTGATCAAGGCATCTCACACACATTTGCCTTACCCGATGGTAATACTGGGCAATTCATAATCCCATAATTCCATCCACCTCTTCCGCCTTAAGTTTAACTCCTCCGGTAACAATACTTAAGGTTCTTATGGTCGGTAACATCCGCTAAGTCGCCTCCACAAGTAATGCCTCCAAGTCTTCAACGCAAAATTATCGCTAAGAAGTTCCAAGTCATGAGTAGATAATTCACCGTGTTTCTTTAATCGCTTCAGAAGCATACGCCACAACTCTCTTTATGTCAGATCAACACGTTGTAACCCAAACCTCGCGTGAAGCATCGTCAGAACTCAACTCCTCGTCAGTCGCCTAGCAATGTCAAAATGTGAGTCGACGTCAACTTTTCCTTCCGCGTTCTGGAAGCTTCACACCTCGCCACCACTAAATATAACCTTTCCGGTCAAACAATGAAGTGGTCCCGCTATCTTCAGAACCTTTCGGCAAACCTCGTAATACCTCATAATCCTAGGAAACTCCGCACTTCCGTCACCGAAGTCGGGTCAGCTTCCCATTTCACATCGCTTACTTTCGAGGATCCACATAAATGCCATCGCCAGAACCATGTCCGAGAAATCCCACACCTACCAACCAAAATTCTCATATGCTGAACTTGGCATACAACTGGTATTCCCTTAAAGTCTGCAACACCAAACCCAAATACCGCTTCAACTCGCTTCAGTACACCAAGATATCAAGCTCGAAAGTACACCAAGATATCGCCGATGAAGACAATGACAACCGATCTAAGTATGGACTAAGACCCCGCTCATCAAATCCGCCAGAAATCGGCTTCGGCATTGTCGAGTCCGGGAAAGACATCACCAAAAACCATAATGCCCATATATCTCGCCTCCGACGCCGCGTCTCGGAACGTCCGGCCCCTAATCCCCAACTCGATGGTACTCTGACCTCAAGTCAATTCGAGAATGGGCCAGACTTTGAAAGCCACTAAATAGGATCACTTCATCCGAGGCAAAGGATATTTGTTACGAATGGCACCCTTATTCAATCAATCAGCCTATACACAACCTCCAAGTATCATCCTTCTTCTTCTCACAACACCTAAGTAATTCCCTTAAGGTGAAACACGGCCCACAATCCCCTATCCACCAAATTAGCTGAGTCTTCAACCTTTCTAACTCAACCGATTCCATTCTATAAGGGGTGGTAAGGAAATGTGAGCTGTACCGTGGACTAAATCAATGGGAAAATCTATTTCTCGCTCTCGATAAGAAACCCTGAAGATCGTCGTGAGCTCACATCCCGAAAAAAGCCCTCACTCACTCGGTACATCCTCTAATCCCACTTCGCTACCACGAGTGTCAACTACATGAGCTAGATACCCCCACAACCTTGAAGTAAACATCTGGGGCCAGAACATGCAAAAATCAAACTGAAGGTGCTCGCCTCAGCTCTCTCATGAAGGCCTCTTTGGTAGTCCGTTGATCTAATTATCACCTCACGTAAGAGCTTGATCCATTGAAGCATAGTTTGAGCTTGGTCCAATCCATCCCAGAATCACATCCAACCTTGAGATCTATTAACATCAAATGTGCTTCCATAACGAAACCTCAATAGAAAACAAGCTGCCCTTAAGCATCGAGCTAGGCCATGGGAGAGCTCTCACACGTAGGGCGTGTGATCTCAGACCATCCCCAGAAGGGCCCGGAGTCATCCTGGAGCTCATGCTGTATACTCCGTGAAATAAAGAGTGTGTAGCCCCCAGATTCGATGAGTACACGTGCATCGTCACCCAAAAATAGATAATGCTGTCCGCGGCGTCGGGGTGGCTGTGCCTCTTGCTGGTCATAGCATGAAGCTGCGCCTCTGACGGTGAATTACGACCTCTTTGTCCCTGCCTCGGCCATTTGGTGCGTCCCGTGCTAAAGGGAACCACCCAGGAGTCTACCTTGCTGTGTATCCGGTGCTCCATGCCTTAGCCCACCCCGGGCGAGTACCACGATCAGAGACTGAGTGCGGCTTGATTCTCGATAGGGGCAGTCCCTCTTGAAATGTCTTGTCTGCGCCTTTGAAGCATACATTATCCGCTGCTTGTGGTCCATCATGGATCACGCTCTGAGCGCCCTGAAGTCGAAAGGGGCGAGTCTCGGTCACAGGACCTGCAGTGGCTCTTGCCATTACTCAGCGATTGAAATCGAGGAACCACTGTGTATGTCCACCTCTGCAGGCACACTCTGCTAGCATGCGTACGTCCCCATTGGATCCTCTTTGCTAGAGATCAATTTGAAACTACCCCTCTTAGATGATCCCTGACTAGGGCTCCCCAAAGACAATCCATCGTATGATCGACGCTTAGTCTGGCGTATCAGGGTCTGTCTCTCCACCTCTAGAGTAGCATCTCTCATCGACTGATACGTGGGATGATCGAGGGACACAGGAGGCTCGAGATATCGGCTCCTCCCGATCCATCGAGGAACCTCCTGCTCTGTGACCTCATCACGCAGTGATTGGAATGAGGAAATCAGATGGCTCTCTGCGAGACCTCGCTCATGCTCGAGAAGCTTGTCATGCTACCACTGAGTGGCGTCTCAAATCTAGCCTCTTAGTCTCAACAAAAGTGAAATGGCTTCAGTCTTAACAGGTCTTGAAGCGTGCCCCAGTGTGAGCGTTTCCTAATAGTCCTCTCATCGCCCACCACTTCCTTGCACTACCCCGTAGTGAAAGCCGGCTATCTGACTACATCCTCATCCAGGACCTTTGCATACCCTCGTCAAAATCTTCTACGTGTCATGCGAGGATAAAGCCACCATGGGATCAGGTGGAGCCATCAAAACCAGCAACTCCCGAGTCCTACGAGCCCGATCATGATGAACCTGAGTAATCCTCTCTTGGTGTCCAGACGGCGCTCTCTGAAGATTCTCCTCATAAGTGAGGTGCATCCCGAACTTTCCCGAGAAACCTGCTGGGCCCCTAACGTCTACCTCTGGGCGCCATCAGAGAAAGAAAAAGCTGTTTTGAATCGTAAAGCAATTAAATTTCAAGGATAAGGTGAGGAAGGTATACAAAACCTTTGGATGAGTTGCACGACAATAATATGACGAAGATTTAGGAACCCTAGATCTACGATACCAAGTTTACAGACCAGGCCGAGAGCCCTCCCAGAGATTCCACGGGTGGTCCGCCTAGTACAAAGTTCCCCTTTGTACAACCCCTAGGGATTACTTGATGGAACCGACTTTACGAAGAAAGTAAACATCTTGCATTAATATATAATACCTCAATATATGTATAAAGATCCACGACCACTCAAATCCACGTAGGCCCATCTTCTTGTAGGTCATAACCTAGGCTCACACATATGATAAAGACTCATATGAGTTGATACTAAGATCGAGCATTCTAAGAGTGTTTTGCGAGATGTAAGGGGGTACAATGAAAATACATAAAGTCCAAATGGAAATAAAGAATGGGATAGATAAGATAGAATCTATGACTAGCAGTAGAGCGAGTAGAGGCGTAGAGAGAGTGGCGCGCGAGGTGAGTCTCTATGATTTATGCGTACCCCATAGAGAGATGGATTTAAAGCAGTAAAGCGTGAGATAATAATAAATCTCGAGTGAGTGACATAATTTATAAAGAAAATAATGTTTTATTTTCAAAATTCCTTTTCTCAGACCTCCGTGGCTCTTTTGCTTAAGGTTCCCTAGTTTGGAATCATTTCACAAAACCCGAACTTATACCCCGAATCAACAATATGAAATTCATGCTCAAGAATTTAACCAACATCTTTATCAAAAGAACCTTATAACTGAATTTATTCACAACATAAAAATTGAGCATAGAATTATATATAACCATCGTATCGTGAAAATAATCATGAATACAATAACCATAAATATTGAAATGGTTATACCTTACTTTCGAGAAGCCGACAATGTAAGTCTACTTCTCTCATAGTAGCGGGAGTCGGAGTAAACCCCGACCTCCACGACACCGTGGCAACTAATAAACCGGAGTAACGGAGCATCACGTGGCAACTAATAAACCTTTCCAACGATACTGCATTATAATCATTTCACAAAGTCTCAAAATCCATTTCTTAAATCAATAACTTTTCAAAATGGTTTTAAACCCTAATCCATGTACCAAAATGTTTGAATACCACCAATTTATCCATGAACTCAGTAAAATTTCCAAATATTTAAAATGTTGACAAAATCCACATGAAATGATAACTTGTTTATATAAAAACAAATAATTATATTTACGCATAATCAACTTTTCGATCAAATAAGTTATATATATAATAATTAACCACAATTATATATCATAATAATACCCCGAACATATAAGCGGCTCACAAACTATAGATGCTTTCGATCCTGCTCACTTAGGATCGTCTCTCACAGGTTGGCGTGAGTGCACATAATATAACAATTCCATTTAGGCTCCATTAACTAAACCAAAGACATTGGGACGCCCCAAATGTCTTAGGATAATTTTTAGAACTATGAAACTATCTAAATTGGACTCCAACGGGTCCAATTATACAGTGTGCCCTATAGACCCAGTATCCAAAATTGGGGCTTTTCACCCGGAGGCTAATTTTTCAAAATTGAACCTTCGATAACTCACCCAGAAAATATCCAATTTTACTAATCGACTTCAATTTTGCCCTAATTTGACCAATTGGTGTCAAATTTAGTCCAGGCAACACTAAATGAATTACTAAGTGACCCCAATGGAAAACTAGCAAGCGTCAAAACTTACAAACTTTATATCCGCGGAAAGCCCGAGACCGAACACGGCGGTACCACCTTGGTCAACGATTCTTGTGGTGGCGAAAAACTCGATCAAGTCGGCGAGCTGTTTCGTCGTATCTTTCAAGCGGTGAGGAATCTGCGAAGGACCACGGGAATGAGTTCAAAGGGTCCAAAATGGGAGGGAGGAGGTATGCGTTAGGCTGAAATGGCCGAAAATGGCAATCGTGACCCACCTTAGCGAGCTGCCGCCGCGTTGCCCGGCCCGATCCGGGGCGGCGTCGGCGGATGAGGCGGAGTGGGAGATTTCACGTGATGGTCGTCCGGTGGTGGTGCTCCTCCCTGGTCGGCGCGTGTAGCAAGGTGGTGGCGGAGGCTTCTCCACGACCCCGAGGCAGTTTGGCTAAAATGGTTCAAGCGGCCCGGGTTCGGGGTCCACAGGTTTTGGAGAATTTCTCTAGGGTTTTGGAGCTCAAAATGAGTGTGTTGGGGCTAGGGTTCTATTTGGTACGCAAAACTAGGTTTATATAGAGCCTAGGGTCGCTTTCAGGTAAAAACCTAGACTGATTTGGACATTGCTAAAACACTTCACTTGTTTTAGAACTCCCCCGAGTCGTAACTTTTATCAGTAAGTGGTTTTAACGTTGACTCATCTATGAACTCGTATCGACGAGGCCTACAAAATGGTGTCTTAGTCAACCCAAAATTCTTCATCCTTGAAAAAGTCAACTTGGGCCCACATACTAATTGTTGGTCAAACTTGGTCAAACGTTTTAAAAACTTGTATTATTTGGTACGGGTCGTTACATAGATCCTGCGGTATTTTAGGACTATAACAGGAAACCTATATTAACAAAGTTTTGGAGAAATTTCGAATGAAGGATTGTTCACCAAGTGTTGCTCCCATTATCGAGGAAATAAGTTAAGTCCTAAATCGATGCGAAAAATGATTTAGAAAAGGAATCATGAAGAATATTCCATATGATTCGAGTTGGCAGCCTTATGTATGTTCATGTTTTACAAGACGATGTGCATATACGGTTGGAGTGTTAGGCGATATCAAAGTAGGAAATCAGTATGGACCATTGGAAATTTGCAAAAGAAAGTCATGAGGTATCTCTGAGGAACTAAAGATTATATGCTTATATATAAACAGAGCGAACAACTTGGATATCGTTTCCTATTCTAATGCGAACTTTGCTAAATTTGTGTTGATTCGTCATCGACATCTGGAGTACACATTTTCATCATGGTCGGTGGAGTTTTTCTTGGAAGTTTCAAACAAACTTTGATTGCCATACACCATGGAAGGTGGGTCGTCTCTTGTTTTGAGGCTACCTCACAAGGTGTATGGCTTAAGAGTTTCATTTACACAGGCTTAGAGTTATGGATTCTATTTCTAGGCCATTGAGAGTTTTGTGGCAACTCATTCTGGTGTTCTTGGCTAAGAATAACAAAAGTGGGAGAATTCGAGCAAATACATCGACATCAAAAACTTAGCCGTAGAGAACATGTGGGGAAAAGCAAGTGGTCATTGAGGATATTAGTACTGAGTTGATGATTGCTGATTCTTTGACTAAAGGCATGTCACCCATGAAATTCAAGGAACGTGTAGACAAAATGGGGATTGTTTCCTCTTTGTAATTGTATATATACATTTAGTTCATGAAATTCTTATACATACAATTATTTTCTCATTTTCATGTGCACTTAATTCATTTGAGAAAGTATATTTCATTTGGACCTAGAATAAACATAGGGTTTATTCATTAAGTTTTTGTTACCACATTAAGTAATTAAGAAGCAAAATGCATTGTGACACATAGTTGATAATACTCATTATTGGAGGACTTATCTCTATGATCATTGTATTTTGTTAACTCAAAGGTTTTATTCATGATTGCACCAAGTAGGAGAATGTAACGTTTTATAACATTTTGAAATGGTGCAACCCTTTTAAAAAGGTTAAACTTTTGAAATTTTAAAATTTGAAAGTTTAAAGTGGTAACCTTTCAGAAGCGAAACGACTGTAGTTCTTGATGAGAGAACTACTATATAAAGGGGTCCTCTCTTACTACTCTATCACACCAAGAAAATTAATTCATTCTTTGACAATTCCATCAATTCGAGAGAGCAAAGTAAGGAAAAGTAAAAGGATTATACGGGTTGGTTCTTTGTGATCCGTTTTCAGGCTTTCAGAAAAACAATGGCTGGAGGTATGTAAGATCCTATTTATGTTCATGTTTCCATATTAGAAACATGTTTAAGATGACGTATATGATTCTATCAGCTCCCCCTCATCAGTTAACAAAATGTATTATGAGGATGGATATTTGGTACTTGGCTTGTGCTCTCGGTTTGATCTTCTGAGTTGCAGTTGTTCATTCTCCTGTCCTGGAACTTGCTCCCCCTGATCATCATGGTCCTGTGATGGTATGCTCTCTTCATCACTATCATCGAATTATTTCTGGATTATCACCCTCATTATGAGCATCTTCTTCACCTATGAATTATAGGGGAGGATCAATAGTTACATCCATAGTAACTTTTTCCGAATGTTGCTCTTCTTTGTTAGAATCTTTCATTGTCCAATCTTCATGAAAGACAACATCCTAGCTTCTGATAACTTTCCTTGTCTCCGGGTCCCAAAATTTGTAGCCAAACTCCTTATTTCACGTGATGAAAATGCAAGGTAAAAATTTGTGTCATAGCTTTGACCTATGCTACTTTGGTACAAGTATAAATGCTTTGCACCCAAACACCTTCAGATGGTTATAAGAAATTTCTTAGCATGTCCATACCTTCTCTGGGACATCAAACCCAAGTGAAGATGAAGGACTTTTTTGATTAAACGTAAGTAAGTGGCCAATTTGCTCCCAAAATGACTTAGGAAGATTTGCAGTTCTCAACATGCATCTGACATCTTTATTTGTTGACTATGGTATCCTACAGAAGATAGTAATCTCGAAGTCTTTTACGTGTGGAAGGTCGGTCAACAACCACAACCACAGAGCATACTAAGACTCAAGAGAACTTAGCTCTGATACCGCTTGTTAGGTGCCCGAATGATCGAGTTCTATTGCTTTGACACTACTCTCTTGTAGTGTTTGTTAACTTTGGATGAATAGTATCCATAAGTAAATAGTACATGTATACGTGCATAGTACCCATACAAGAAAATAAATACAGAAATGAAGAACACTAGATTTACATGGAAAACCCTTCAAGGTGAAAGGAAAAACCATGGATGACTTTTTGAACAATTCTTTACTATTACAAAGTGGTATACAATACAACTCCTCCCAAGAATATACTAATCTTGGGTATACTTAAGAAATAGAGATAACCTCACACTCTCACAGTGTATAAATTCCTTAATTGAGAGCAACCTTCTCAATTGAGTCTCTCTCTATTTTTTCTCTCCTTACTCTCCCCCTTTTCTTCTTTTCACTTTGAAAATGAGAGATGATTTCAATCTCCTTCACTTGCCTTCAATTTATAGGCAAGTGAAGGAGCAATTGGGCCATTGATTATGGCAAGTGAGAATGCAAATGTGATTTAATGGAAGACACAATTGGGTATGGACTCTATCAAGAACAAGGCCAACTCTTTATTTATTTAATCGGCTAAAAAAAACTATGACCATTTCACGAAATGGACTTAAGTTTTTGAACTTCAATTGAACTAAAATAATGTAATATAATGGATACATTTTTTTTTATATGTATTTTCATTAATTTGAGGGTGAGATTTTTTTTTATCGCTTGTGAAAAATTGGTTTTGACAACGGTCTAAAGTTTACTTATGTTCAAAAAAATATGAAAGAAAAGGCAATTAGAATTACTAATGGTGCATGGACTAGGCTCATATGAAGCTGAAACAGAGATAGGAAGCCCAAGTCCATGATGATTTTTTCTATTATTAGTTATTTATTTAATTGTACTTTTTAGATTTATCCTTTAGTACTTTTTGGATTTATCCGTTCGTTTTTTCTATTGGTGCCTATAAATAACACCTTATGTTATTGTTTTTGGGTAGATGATGAGTCTAAAACTCATCTAGTTTTAAGTCCATTTTTCAAGTATATTTCTGGTTTAAAAGTTTAGTTTAATGTATAGTATAAACTTTCACCCCAGGAATTTGTTTGTTTTGCAAAAACTTAAAGGAAATAAGCTAAATTCAGCAAAAAAAATGAGCATAAATTAGCATGGTGCAAAGAAAGGGCCAATGTCGAAACATCTTTTCAGTAGATTTCCCGTGTCGCGACATCATGTGGAGGAAGTCTTGAAACTATGGCAATGTCACAACATCGGTGCAAAGAGAACTACGGATCTGACATTATGGCAACATCATAAACAACTCTGGCAGTTAAATTATGTACGCGTCGATGTCCGACATCAATGACATGGGCTGCGACATCGGTGAGGAAGGGAAGATTTGCATCGTTTAAATACGCTGATATCAAAACAATGGCCGGCGACATTAGCCAAGCCTTGTTTCTTGGGGCCATTGCGTCTAATGTCCGCGACGCCGGATAGGTAATGTTGTGACATTCAATCAAGCGACATGATTAATGAAACGAGTGATATCCACGACATAAACTAAAAACACCATGAGGAATTCCTGCCTTGATTCAATGTCATGACATTAGGCGGAAATATTCTGACATCGACAATAGATCGATTTCTGAGGCAATGTCACGAACATCAGCGGTGATCAACATGTCAATGTCGTGACATTAATTCCAAAGCGCTGGATAGTGAAATCGATGCAATGTTGCGACATGAATAAATGTTGCGACATCGATTGAAAGGCGTGGAAGGGCGTAGAACAACAAGATACAATGTCAGCATCTTTGTCCCGGTGTTGAGCATCAACAGACAGTCCTAATGACAATCGACCAATGTTGCAACAATTGTTCAATAATGTCGTGACATTAGAGGAAGCGAGTGTGTCTGTGGCGAGACATCGGTCGAAATAATCGCGACATCGGGGAGCGATGTATCGCGTACGACAAATGTCTCAACCTGAGATGGCGATTGTTGTGACATCGAATGATCTATGATAGTATCTCCATATCACGACATCATCCGCGACATGGACTCATCAGGCGAGAAGTGCCAAATTGATTTTGATATGGCGACATCGAAGCGCAACCCACGACGCCGGCTGACTCAGATGTCGCGACATCACTGATTATGGCAATTAGGAATTTAACAATTTTGGGCTTTTCGAAGTGTGTGATTTCCGCCTCGTTTTAGGGCCCCGAGACTGAACTATAAATAGAAGATTTTGGGAGTAGTGCGTAACTTCCATTCTTTCATCAAGTCTTTATGCTTTTGGGAAAATCGAAGTCTCATTATATATATTTTTTTCTTTTATTTTCTTTTTTCTTTCTTTTATTTTAGTTGTTTCTAGATTGATTAGTTTAGGATTAGATCGGTGATGCGGATTGGAATTCCAAGCTTATGTTCATGTAAATCGGGTTTCAATATTGTTTGAACTCAAACAATCTAGAATTTATTTTGAATTCATTTTCTTCAATTTTGATTGCAATCTAAATGAATTTGTTTAATCAACTAGTCATTGTGATTTGTGATCCAGATTTGAAAGGGTAAGCTCCTTCTAGGAAGAATATTTTGTCGAGATTATTTATTGTAAGAGCTATTGTTGTTTTGGATAAGAAAATTTGAGTGATTTAACTGGTATTACTCCTACATTGAGTTGTTCTAAATATAAGTGTTTGATATCCAAAAAAGAAGTTGTATCATTATTCTAATTTCTAGAAATCCCTCTGAGTGACATAGAGTTAAGACTGCCTGATATTAATGAGGAGTGACTTGTGGATAAATTCACACTAATATTATATGAACTGATGGACTTTTGGGATTACTTTGATATATCGCTAGTGATGATCTAACCTCTGCTTTCAAGGCTCTCTTTGAACGACAACAAGAATGTGTGCTGAGGCACAAGATCCCATACCGATCTATAAATTAATCTGAGAGGTTTCACCTCGATTGGAGAACTCTTGACCACAGTGTTAGTTGAGATTCTAATCAAGGGAAGAAGAAATTCTTGTCTAATTGATGGTTGAGGTACCTTTTATTTTGGAGAGGGCTTGCAATATCTACATCCCATGAAACTTAAACAATTTCTAGTCCTAACTTTATTAGTTTGTGATACTAAGAGGAAAAATAGTCGAATCTTAAAGAGGAACAAATCCTACAAGTAGGTTTTCAAACCCATTGTCCAGAGATAGAAATGTGGTAAGTTGAAGAGTGAAACGTGTAGAGTTAGGATGTGACACCCCGAGCCAGTTAGTTGATGGCGAGTCAGCCTCCTTGAAGACTTGTGGATGTGGGTGACGATACCACCAGTCTCCCCTTTTAGGACCCATGATTTAGCGAAATCGGGCAAAGTCTCTTTTCTTTGGAGTTCCACCAAATATAACTTGTGCAATTACAGCAACATGTGATATTATCTGCTTGACCTCACGAGGTCCACATACGAGTAAAATGGTCACGTAGGGCCCATTTATCCATACTCAAACATATAAGCACATATTTATAAAACCATAGTCCATTAGAGTTTAAATTCTGTCGACTCTTTACTCTGAGAAAGCAATATATCAAAATCAAGCATTATGCATTTTAAATATAAATCAAAGCCACAATCCGACTTTCTTCTCAATATCGGCCTCTAGTAAGCGCCATCTCCCTGCACATTCCCTGTACCTGAAAGGGGGGTCCCACGGCAATTGAGCGATACTGCAGTAAAGTATCTATAATTTCTTCTGCATTTATAAAATCTTTAATACAATGGTGCGTAAACAAATAAACACTCTCAGAAGATGCCATCCAAGAATGGAAACCTACATGCTATGGATCAAATTGCAACTCAACATGTCCCATGTCTTTGAGCCCTTCTGAGCTCCCTCTTAAGCAGGAGTCCCAAACCCAGGCTCTGCACATTATATGCTGAGTGAAGCTGTGTCAGTATTCTTAATGGTCCTTTATCAAAGCAAAAGCTTTTGTTTTATAAATAAAAAACATTGGACAATCTCACAGAAATAAGCTTTAAGAAACAAGCATTGGACAATCTCGAAGTCGCTTTAAAACAAAAGCATTGAAATCTCAGAAACCACTTGACTCTTTGGGAGGACATTGTCCTTTGATAGAGCTCACCATGACACCATACAGAGATGTGATTTTATCGTGAAGAATGGTGGAACTCTATTGGACGTCGTCCAATGTGTCGAGTCCACCACCCATTCACTTAGAATGGTAAAAATACAACAACCATGCACTCCACTCGTTTCCCAGCGATGTCCCAGATGCATATGAAATTTTAATGCAAATTTGCCATTGCTATTCTTCGTACTATATAATGAGATTGCTATATATATGCCTGCTCATGCAACATCTGTTAGTGATAATTGGACATTTATCATCTTTTTGAACACATAAATTCAATTGTCCTTCTAATTATGCCAACATACTTAACACACATCGTGACATCCTGAGTCATCACCAGCGGTAATGACTTACTTTATCCCAGGTCTAATTGTGACACCATGTCCACAAATAACTAACAACAACTGTGGCCTCAATCATACAAATCATGCATTTCCTAAGCCTCATGGATAATTATATCAACATGCATATAATTACCAAGCAACCTTTACAAATTCAATGTAGTAGTAGCGCATATCATCACAAGCCAATAAATTTGCACACTTTGGTGCTACAGTAAATTACATGAAAAATATGTAGGCACAAATTCCATTCAAAGGCACATGTCCATATTCTGGGCCTGAGGATATTTCCATAGAGTCGAACTTTCAAATTTGGAGTCCTAACAAAGGAGTTATGCAAGTTGCAAGCCTTAAGAAAGATAGAGCAACGTGCGGCACCTTCAATAGCGAGAGGCTACTGTATTTCATCATTTTCGGACATAATATAAGCTCAAATTGCATTAAGCTATATGGATAGATTTCCAATTTCAAATATATATTTCCATAGAGTCAAGGCGATGCGAATCGAATTGGACCCGAAAGTTATATTACATCCCAAAGTTGGAGGTTTCACGTGAATATTGACCTACAACTCGCGTGAACCTACCTAGTGAAGGCACCTTTGAGCTCTCTCAGATTACATCGGTTTTTCTACCCCGAATTCATTAAAAACAACCCTTTCAATATCGACAAACGCTAATTGAGACCACTAATGCGGCCATAAACATGTACAAACCAAAATCCCGAACTAAGCCCCGAAATCAACTTGAGAAAAAAAATCAATTTTTCTTTCCTTCGTGCACTGAAAGCACCATCCAAACACCCTAGGCTCAACCAAGACCCAAACTAACTGATTAACAAACCCAGCTAAAAGTGTCCACCCTCTCTTTATTTTAAGACGGCTGGTTAAGACCAAAGCTCGAAACTCAAGGCCTTCTCGAACTTTCCGCTCAAATCTCCCATTTAAAACTCCTCGATTTTGGTGTCCAGCCGTGTTGCCCTAACGACATTTCCTGACTTTAAGTCTCGGGGCCCGGCGAGACGGTAATTCACCCGAGCTTCAGATCTTAGAGAGAAGTCGAGCTTCTCTCTTGCTAATTATCTCTTCTCCTCTCCCGTATGCAGACAAGAAGAAATGGGCTTTTTCCCATTTTGCCCTCCTTTTATTCCAATTAACTTAGGTTTGTTAAGTGGCCCACATCGCTCCACGTGTCCACTCCGATCCCGGGTTCGTTTCTGTCACGAAACGATTCATTTCTTTTTAGTTCAATATATTTTAAATGAACTTTAATTCAGAGCAATCTCACTTTCGAGATTTCGGTGAAAAATCTCATCAACACCGGAGTCACCGGCACTACCACTTAGAAAATCAGAAATTTTACTATTTCGTAATTCAAATAAAACTTTCTGGTCGTGAGATTTCGTAAGACGAATCCAATCTACAAATTGGCTTCATCATCCGAGATCTAGAGTAATTTTCTGTGCGCCTCCCTTGAGCCCATTCCAAAGTAATTTTACTATTCTTGCCATTTTCCAGAAAATTTTAAATTTTCCCGAGTTTTACATAGGAAAAATCCATTTATACAATAATCTACTCTTGGAGAACTCCAAGATTCATATCCATTACTTTATTTCCTATTTGGAATCTTTACAAATGATGGTGACAAGAATCGCTTTCTCTTCCTATGTGTTTCTAATCTACAGAGTTTCTAATTATGTAGTTTAGAAATTCTATTATTTTATTATTATTTTATTTTTACTTAAGAAGTTAAATATAACTTGGTAACTGGAATTCAAATAGTAAGGGATTTTTAGTAGTGAGGGTGGAAGAATCTTTAAATTTTTATAATCATTCATGGGAATGATATCTAGACTAAAATCCATCAGAATAGCCGTAGGGACTCACTTGGCAAAGTGATCTATACTAAACTAATTTTCAAAATGAACATTTTATATAAAAGTAAAATATATTTTATATCTTAAGTCTTAAATAGTTTTCATGACCGTTGCTCGTGATCAATTCAGCCTTGGTAGTTGTATCATAAATTTGTCCTAAATAAAAGTATCAAGAATCTATTGTTTTAAATTTTATGTTAAAAAGGCTAATCAGATTTGATATAATATTGAAAACTTGAGAACTTCAAGTATGTTTATTTCTGTTTCGCTTTCTTCAATTTTATTCTTTATAAAATTAGCTTATAACACCTTTGCATCATATCATAACTTCCACCCGAGATCGTTATTTCGCTTGTTTCTATTTCTTGCAATCATTCATGTCTTCAAATTTTGATCAGTTGAAAAAAATCCCGGATGAGTATCGGACGGGTTTGGGTGGTATGCTTTCAATTTCTTTTTCTAGTACTCTTCTTCCATGAGCACCCGCACCATCTCTTGCTGATACTGCCAGCGCTGCACACCAACACAAAAATTGGAGGAGTGGAGGCGACAGAGAGAGAATTGGTGGCTCATCAAAGCCTTCAAAAGCAAGTCTCATGTACGAAGGCCCTTTAGCAAACGACGACCCTTTAGTAGGGAGTGGAGGGCCGCCCTTCCAAGCCTCCTGTACTGTTGTTGGGTGGTTTGCTTTTTGGTGGAATACCTTTGGGTGGCATGTTTTTCTACAGTAGTTGAATTGACCAAAATCTTCAATTGATTTGGTGGCTTGAGAATTGATTTGGAATCTACAATTGAAAGCCTTGGATTAATATCGAGACTCCCATACTTTTTGGATGCCTTCATTTTTGTACATTTTATTTGATTCCCTTGCAACCATGTTAAGAAATTATAGGCGTCCTCAAAGTTCTTCAACGGGGTATATTTTCTTTTACTTTGAAAACTCAGTTAATATTCATGATATTTAAATATATTTTGTTTGATTGTTTTAGATTCCAGTTTATTTGATAGAGCATAAAAAGTATTAAAAAAAAATACTTTTGTTCTTTTACTTATTCTTTCGCGACTCATGCAATCTATGATATATAATCGCATTACATTTTTATATTTGTGTTTGTTCCATTAGCATATAGGTTATAAATTTCCTTACTCAGTGAAATTTTAGATTCTATCTCAGCATGTCAGCCACCAAAAGTGATATTGTTGAACCTTCTTCACCTAATACAAAAGATCCAATTGAGAGACTTAATAATTTTGACTTAAGACTACAAGCTTTATCTCAAGATCTAAATGATAATCTAATCAGATTACTTACCATCATGATGCACAAAGTACACCTGATTCACTACTATACTCCGTGACGTAATTTAAATTCAATGTGTAATAATCGACTTCACCGTCAATCACTTCTAACAACAACCTATGCAATAAATTGAAAAATGGATTTGCTTTTAAAACATGGTAAATATGATAAGTGAAATTGTTGATGAAACTGCGAAAACACGCCGGGTCAACACAATTCCAAAGGTTTAAGTCCTTTCTAGAGGTTCACATCAACTGATGAATTCACAAATGGTTTGCATGACAATCTGGGTAAAATGAACTTGGGTGGTCATTCAATTGTTCAACCTCACACGAGGTTACTTGCAACAGGAGACCTTCAGTACAACCTAGGTGATCGGTTTCAACCTACTAATGTCAACTTCCCATTTGATTACCAACCACTAAGGCAAAATTACCCATCAAATCAAAGAGAAGATGTCGCCCCTCGTTGATACTACCAAATTTTAGGGTTAATGGTAAATCGGGTAGAGATCGTGGATATTATTATGTTAGATAACTTAAAGGGAGAATGATGAGCTTAAAAGTCATCTATTTTTAGTCCATTTTTCTGTTGAGTTTTATATAAAAAGAAATAATTAAGATGCAGAAATATGAAGAAACTCACCAAATTTGTTATTCATAGAAGTATAAAAGAAAGAAGAAAATGCAAAGGGAAAATGCAAAGAATCGTGGAGTAAAATGCGTAAAATAGCAGGCGTAAAATGAAAGTAACCGGTTAACTAATGCCGCGAAGCCAGTTTACATACCCGTCACGAGTCATGGCGCATTAGAAATTGAAGGAAATTTGATGCAGTCGCGATGTGGATCATACAGGCAAAATGAGATCGAGCGTAAACATAAAGAGATAACGCCAGCGATGGCGGGACGGAGTCGGATACCGAATCGACTCGCTTTCGCGATACGTTCGAAGGATGAGCCGAAGTTGAATCGAAGTCGCGGTCGCTGACGTAAGACTCCGACGGCAATACAATCAAAGAATCACGAGGCCTCCAAAGCAGTCGGCTGTCGCTTACAAGATCAAGGTAGCCATACGAGACTTTGCCACTGAAGGTCGAAGAATTAACCGTTGTCGCTGACGTGAGATCGTAGGTCGCGACATCGAGTCCCAGCTTGAAGCCTCCGTGAGACTAAAGTCGATGTCGCGATAAGATCGGCGTCGCGATACTACGGCTAAGGACCGCTTCAAAGCCGCAGAGCCGCGAAGTGAGGTCGTGGGGCGATAAGATATCATGTCGCTGACATCAAGAACGCAATGGGCTTGAGACTCGCGGAGGTATGAAGTGATGTCGCGACAAGATATTGATGTCGCATGTCAGAACCCCTGGGCGAAAGCCGCAGAAATATGTCATGTCGCGACAAGAGATTGATGTCGCGATATCAAGAGCAATCAGTGGAAAGATACAAGTGGCGGCTAAGATTAAAGCATACAGAACTGGATGTCACGATAACATTGATGTCAAGCATCAAGGAGAAACCAGCTGGAAACCTCGCGTGATCCTAAGCCGATGTCGCTGGATACAAGAGATCGAAGGTCGCGACATCCGCGATAAGTTGAATGGGCCGCAGAAGATCGTCGAGGTCGCGACGCGAGATCGGCGGTCGGCGATCGTGGAATCATCGCCTGAAACCTGCAAGGGCATGAAGTGATGTCGCGACAAGGGATTGATGTCGCAACATCAGGAGCACAAAGTTAAAGACTGCAAAAGCATAAGCTGTTGTCGCGACGTGAGATCGATGTCGCGACATGGATGATGTCGCGATAAGGGAGTGAAGTCGCGACCTGAACATCAACATGGGCCAACCTAAATTGTAAATCCTACAAAATCGCATTGGGATTACCCAACCGAGAAACCCCTATAACACGCAGAGCTACCCGTACCTCATTAAGGTAGTCATACGATACGTGCACGAATCGGGTAAATAAGGCTCATTTTTCTCTTTATTTCTTCTTTAGTTTTCTTCTTTCTTTCTTTCTTTCCTTCAATGTCGATAGATAGATATTAGATTAGATTTATCGTTTTTGTTTTCGTTTATTTTCTGAATCGGAAGAGTCTTTTCTAATGTGTCAATGCATCTATTTCTTTCAAATTACTACCTGGAATGTTTAAAGTCCAGAAAAATTTCTCGAATTCGACTTTCAGCCATAATGCAATATTCTTATGATCAGAGAATGTCAGAGTGTAATTCAAAGAATTGAGGAACCCAACTTCCATTAAGTGAATGCTATTGGTTTAAAATTATCTTCGTAGTGATTCCAAAGAAATTGCGACCCCACTTTATGAATCCTATTTCCTGACGGGTTTAATATTTTGATCCGAATATCGCCTTATACCCGTATTGTTGATCACTTCATTGCTCTGATTCTCAAGGAGGTCCTCTCGAGGACACGTAGATGACAATCCCGGGAGTTATGAATATCTCTTCAAGGTATATTAACTCCGCTATTGTGAGATCTTAACGAGCTCGTGAGTTTACTTGATAAACTTTCTCTCACTTGAAATCAAGAACGAGTCGAACGAGGTATCAATTTAAACAAGCAGAGTTCACTTCTAATTCAATAGTGAAGCCAACTCGCGTTAATGAGATCTAATCAAGGAGAGGGTAAGATCTATTCCACCTTAAGGGAAGAGACCTGAAGTTGTATATCCTTGTCACCGATAACTCTGGGAGCTACGGTGCACAACCATAAATGGGTATGAAGTATTGTAAAGAAAAAATACCTAATTAGGAAGTCCCTCGCTAAAAGTAGTTATTCACCCTCGTATTCGAGAGGATCGTAAAATTTAGATAATGAAATGTGAAGTGTGGAGAGATTCAAATTAACTACTAAGAACGCCTTGGACAGACTTAAGACCAAATACACAAGCAAAATTAACAAGTTGACAACAGGAATTGATACTTCACAATAGCATTGATCTTAATGTGTTCTCTAAACGATAATCATTCAGCGTCCATTATTTTCTTCCTTATTCATTATTCATTATTCTTTAGATTCAGTTTATTGATTGATCATTCTTTTATAACATATTAGTATATTTTATAAATGAATGAATAATTATATCATGTTATAGTTCAAAATAGTATGGAGCTCGAAAGTAGTCGTGGTGCTTTTGATCTAGGAATTCTGAGATCTCCGTGGGATCGAGACCGGGACTTAAATCCAATTTATTACTTGTCGACTGTGCACTTGCAAGATATTCGGGGCTAAAACCAAAATTGAAAATGATTTAATCTTGTACATGTGTTTCGTACAATGCTAACAAGTTTTGCTGGCGCCGCTGCCGGGATTAGCTAATAGTCCTCAAGTAGTGCAAAGTCAGAATTTAGTACATCTTTGGTCCAAATAACAGACATCACAAAAATGTCAAGGTTAATGCCCCGAATTTGATGGTATGAATGGATCCTGTAATGCTTCCTTTGATCAAGGTTAGTTGCTATCGAGGAATATTTTGATCGTATGAAATGATCGGATAAGCTTAACGGTTTGGCTCTATAAAAATGAAATTTAATCAATTCAGCTAAGATGACTCGCGGTAATGCGGTTGTAAAGACATGCTTTATCCTTGGTGAACCACCCATCACCCAATGGGCTATTATGAAAGCAAAGTTGCAAGAAAAGTACATTCCTCCATCATATAAGGGTCAATTGTTCTCCAACATGATTAATCTAAAACAAATGACTCTTAGTGTAGCTTAATATTCCGCTTAAATTCATGTGCTTAGGCTTAGGTGTAGTGAGCCCCATGGGCCGAGTGGACCAATTTGTTGTCCTGTACCGCTTGTTAATTTGTCCTGTGTTTGACATTCAAAGAATGGTTAAATTACATGCCCACATTAATCGTGAGGATAAGAGCTACTCAAAAAGCTCAAAAGTCGAAATCTACGTAATCTCTCCTCTTTCACACATGTGTTAGTCCATGTCATCGACTGCAGTCATCAAGGCCCAATAACATTAGAGCAAAGAGTCTAGTTTGCGAACTCTCTCTCCCCGTTGCTTCTCCTATTGAGTCTAAGGCTAGTAATTCATCGATCACTCTCGTCATAAGTGTCACTGCCAAGGGTCATATTGCATCCGTCTTAACGCGTTCTCGCATTAGATGTTGAATAAAATAGTTCAGAGGACACTAAATTATCGATCTTTAGATTATTCTAGTGATGAAGATGATCTTCATGAAGATTGTGATGATGTAGCTGTGTCGTGTGGTTAGATGTGCAAGTATTATCCACAACTATAGATAATGATAATTGAAGCGCATTTAGTATTTTCACACGGCCAAGGCTGAGAGTGAGATAAGAAATGTAAGTTAGTGATCATAAAGTTCAATGAATGTGGTTTCTAAAGATTGTTAAATTGTTAAACTTTAAGTAGAACCACATCCAAATCCTTTTAGAGTAGTCGCTTTAATGACCATACTGGCCTGCCGCCTGTGCGGTGTCTAGTCTCTATTCAACGGGGATTGGCAAGGGATGAAATCTTATCATGATGTGCTACCTAGCGGATGTCGCTCTATGTTCTTTAGGTCGCCTCGGGCTTTATGATCTTAATGTTACCAATTTTATAAAGATAATATTTATTCCTTTAAGTATAAGGGTAAGAACATTATTTTGAGACCTCGCTGTTTCAAAGGTTGCAATGAACGGATATCTCTAAACTTCTTGAACGGAATTTGCATATTTTAAAATGTAAGAAGTTTGAGATTGAGGGAATTGAGACTGGTATGTGCTTAGCATTAGTGGCAAAATGAGTCCCATATGATTCTTCGATTGTCAATGTTCCTCTGGAAGTGAAGAATTTGCTAGATGATTTTGTTGATATGATGCCTGATGAGTTGCCTAGTGAACTACCACCTTTAAGAGACATCCAATGTAACGCCCCAAAAATACCCTAGAATTTTTGTAATAATTTTATTATATATTCGCATGATTGAAGTCAAATCTGGTTTTTCTGTGACAACCTGGAGCAATTGATATATGATGTATGTCAATCAGAATGATTATGTGATAAATAATCTAATGTAATTGTCGATTGATCGAACTCAAAATTAACCTAAGTGAAAAAGGGCAATCGGAATTTTGTAAAATAAGGACCTAAGGGTCTAATGAAAAACGGACTTAAATGCCAAAGAGAATTAAATGAGAAAGGAAAAGTAAATTTGAAGGCTAAATGAGAAATGAACAAGGAGAAAACCAAAACAGGCTTTAAGGAGGAAAAATAGGTTAAAGACCAAAATATGGTCTAAGGGTGCTCATTTAGAGCAAACACGTTTTTTTTGGAGAGAAAGAGAGGAGAAAGGGGAGAAGAGACAAGGGCTTGGGAAAGATCAAGTTCTAGGTGGGATTTCTTCCCACTTCTTGCTTCTAAGAGATCAAGCAACCTATAAGAAAAGATTTGAAGAGATTCAAGGTGTGACGCCCAACCTCGGGTCCGTCGACAACCCGCCACAACTCGTATCATACGAGCCATCACCGTCCTAATGCTACAAAATGAGGTTCTCACCGAGACTCAAACATGAGTAAAAAATGGTCACGCCGTCCATACATCCATACTCAAAAAATATAATCAACTATATTACATAATATTTCAAGAGTTAATCATCTTCTATTCAAACATGCCTAATTATAATGTTTCATACATGTTTTACAAAAATATACAATCAAAGCCACATGTCGGCTTTTTTCTCAAAAGCGGCCTCTAAATACTCCCTGTACCTCAAAGGGGGATCCCACGATGGGGTGAGCAATGCCCAGTAGTTGAATTCTTCTATAAGGGCTACTCCCCACCTAAAATGCATATGCAATGGCACAACACAAACATCCACATTCCATACAATTTGTAATATACACATGGAATGACTTATATCATGCATGAGATGTTTTCATGCCCATATTCCGAGTCACTCACCACTCCCTCACACATGCCAATACCAAGTGTGACAACCGTCATTGGTAGTACCAATGACACCATATACCGAGCCCTTGTCTGGTCACCAACACCCAATGCAAGTGCCAATGGGTAACTAATCCCGAGTCCACCCCGACTCCTATCACCCAACTCGAAGTCTAAGTGATAACCATGCCCGAGTGTTTTCTTGGGCAATGTAATCCTGGCTTACACCGCGTCTCCTACACCCACACATAACTTTTCGATAGCACCGCAAGTCTCACACCATACAGATCTTTCTTGACATTACTACCGTCTCATAATTCGACCTGTGCTTTTCACTCGAGAAGATTAATCTAATTTCTCTTGCTTCGTTTCTAACACAATATAATTATTATTTACTTTATGATTTAAAATCACGAGTCGTTTATCGGACGCCATCCAAAATACGAGCTCATCAAGCACATCTACCAAGAATGGAACAACCCCACTGCACCCACACTGACTGACGCGATGTAATCAGGCACATTAATGCAATGATGCTAATTCACATTTAATTTCATACAATTATATTCCATATAATTTAAACATCATGTTAACATCAATTTAGCATGTGACAATATATCATTCATGCCACATATCAATTCAAGCATACATGGACATCATGTCACTACCACTGCGTAATGATACATAAATCCCTCAGCCCAGCGGTGACATGGGTTTGTCCACGCCTCAGCTTCCAACGGCAGAGCCATGTAATGGCCTCACTCATGCACAATTGGGGTCATTCATTTCCATAACAATGACACACAAACAACTCAACTCATGTCATTCAACTACTAAACAATATCATGCAAACAATTTCTCATGGACAATCTTGGTCCAACAGAACTCGGATGGGATCCCAAACCAGTTTGTGGCTGTCCATGGTTGTCCCCATCAAGCATCTGCCCACTGCGGACTCCGAATCCATGGCCCCTTCCAGGCCTCACAACACCCAAAACCAATTTTCATGACTTTTTAAACATGAAATAACCAAGTAGGAGAAGACCTCTACCTCCCGGGGTTTGTCGAAACTCCACAATACAGGTACCCATGCGTAGCTCTTGTTGTAAGACCTTTGTAGAAATCCTGTAATTTATGGAAAAGGGCAAAATCGTAATTTCGATTACAAAATTGTTATTTTAAAAATCCATAATTTATTCTCTAGATCTCGATGACAAAACTGATTGTACCGTTGGAATTGTCTCATGAACGAAGCTAGCATAAAATTTCGCTTCGACCCAGATATTTGTGCTGACACGTTTACGAGACATCGCGCTTCGTGCCGTGAAACGACTTCTCGCGCGACGAAAGTCATATATAACACGAATCATGCCATGAAGGAGAGAAATGATGAAAATAGATGGTCAGATAGTGCCGAATATCAAATCGGGAAGTGCAGGGACATAAAGGTCATTTTGGAAAAGTTGTTTACAAATGACAAATTAATGAATAATGACTCATCTTCCAAATAATAAAAGAGCAAAACGTGAAAAATCGGGAGGGGGAGATGCAAAAGAGTCCTGAATTTGAGAGAATTTTAGAGAGAGAGTAATTTCCCCAAATACGCATTTAATCCGATCATTTCAGCCTTCTGACAAGAAGGAGAACCCGCTCTTACGCAGAGGGCTTCGCGGGTACCGATTTGTAGTTTCTTCAAACTCCTCGAGGTAGGAGTTTCCTACTTGGTTTTATTCTTTTAAGCACTTTGTAAATGTTTCATTGGACGAGGCCTCAACTAATGTTGATCGGTCCCAAAGTCGGGACCGAATTGATTTGATTTATTGAACCTAATGTGAGCAGCTCGTGAATCTGGTGAGGGATCGCTTGGTCTTTAATAGCAAGCAAATTATGTTTTAAATCATGGATCGACTGATGAGGCCTGAAATGGTTTGAAATGCGGGGTTCGGCCAAGCGAACTGGCGAATTGTTGAAGTGTTGGTCCGTAGTCTCTGTGGTTCCATCGTTCCTAGGATTAGTGACACTAAAAATGTATTTTCGTGAAAATATGTTTGGTTAAGTAATTGAATCGACCATTATGGTTTGAACATTGTAGCTCAATGAGCTAATTTTTATGTTTAAATGATAATTATATAATATGTTTATGTGATTTAATTTTGGCGTGAATATATCAGCAGATATATATTTGTATGCGACAGATCAGATTTAATCGCAAGACACAATTGGCACACATGCATTCCATATGCCTTGGAACACATCCTAGGGTATAGGAGTTAGTGTATGAGATGATCTGCAGAAATGGTTCGGAGGGTAGTCTAAATATTAATTATCGGAGGGTAGTCCACAAACTAAAAATATCAATCGTCGACTTTGCCCAATTGATATTCATCGGTAGTCCACAAACAAATAATATATCAGTAAACCGAATGACTGATTGATATATATATACATCGGGTTGTCCACTAATAAAACAATAATTCTCCTCTGAGGCTTAGAGTAGTGTGAGAAGTCGATGGTTTCGGGATCACGAGTTAGTCATGTAGACATTCAAGTAGGATCATACCGTTTGCTTGAATGTGTTTAACTTTGGAACATTGCACTACACTTTGGTGGTGGTGGCCCACTTAGGCGATTCTCCTGCGGGCTTTAGCTCACCAGTCGTGGGACCCCCTTTTTCACAGTACGGGAGCGTGCGAGGGACGGTTCGATCCCCCAGGGCCGAGTGCTAGAAGAAAGCCGGAATGTGGCTTTGTTGATGTTTACATGTATTAGAACTCTTTAAGTTTAATATATGTATTGTTTAAGAGTGAAAATATTGTAACTCTTGTAACTATAGGATATATAGTTGGATTCATAGTTGGTGTGCATATTGAGTATTGTTTATGGGCCCAAGTGGCCGTATTGGATATATAATTGACTATATTGCCTTTATTTGGATAGGATATGCGGGTTTTAGACAAGTTTTGTATTTGGGTGAGCTCCATCTGTAGGGGCTACGCACGTTACTAAATGAAAATGTCACGGTCACCCAGACGTTCACGAGTATTAGCGAGTTGACGGGTAGTCAGCGGACACCGGGTTTGGGCGTCACGGCATTATCGAGGCTTAGGTATCTGAATACAGGGAGCTGGGTTTGGGTATATCACCATTAGGTGGTTTGATGTAGATAGGTACATGAAACCTATAGATTAAGGTTGGGCTTAGGCCATAGTCGAGTAAGAACATCACCACTAGGTGTGGTTCGATGTTGGGTTTAGGTATGAGATTACCTAGGAAATCACGGGACAAAACTAGGACACTGCATGCATGTGTTGGTGTGTTTTGTGTGATTTGATGAATTATTGTATGATGGTGTGTATGTCATGTTGTATGTATGATGTGAATGTTTGTGTGCCAGTAGCACATAGGTGTTAAATAATTTTGGAGTTTACTGATATGCTTGGAAGGATAAAAAAAAAAAAAAAAAGAGAAATAAAATTTTTAGAAATTTATTTGGTTTATTGGATAATGAGTTCAAATTCTAATAAATTTGAGGTTGAACCTTCAGAGTTAGTGTTGTATAAAGAGGCTTTTATGAGATTACAGGCCATTTTCGAATTAAATGAAAAAAAAATAATATTAATAATTTACGAGGTTTTCTGATGTAAAAATGGAAAAAATTAAGAAAATAAATTTTATAAATTTATTTGGCTATGAAGAAAGAAAATAATTTTCTAAGGTTTTATATGAATTGTAAAGCGAAGAAAAATGAAAGAAAATAAATTTTGTAAATTTATTTGAGTGTTAAAAAATAATTTTTAGTGATTTTAGTGATTTTTCAATTCTTTGAAATAGCTGGAAATAATGGAAAAAATATATTATAATGAAAAAAAAAAAAAAAAAAATTTGTCTTTGGGCAGTTTTTAGACTCTTTGATTGTATTGTGAATTTGTATTGCTAGCCTTGCAATTGTATTGCAAGAGAAAGGGCTGGAAAAATTGTAGTGAAAAAAAAAAAATTTGTATTACAATACCATTTTTGTATTGCAGAGAGGAAGGCTTGAAATTTGAAGTGTGTTGCAATACAACGGTTTGTATTACGAGAGAAGAGAGCTCCAATTGTATTGCGAGTTATATTGCGGGAAGCTTAGTTTGTAGGGAGATTATGTCATATTACAAATAGATTAATAGTCTTATTTGTGGAGCAAAGGCAAAGAGTAGATTTGTATTGCGTACGAGTGCCCGGTAAGCAAGGCGACGGCCGGGGCCTTAGCAGTGCTTGACGAAGAACGCAGGCGTAGCGGCCGAGCGCGACGGAGAAGCGTTGCGGGGCGCGCGGCGGGGGCGTAGGCGTGGGCGTCTGACGAGGCGGCGGCGCGTGGAGCGCGAGGCGCTCGGCGATGGAATCTTGTGAGGCGGCCAGCGCGTTTGATAGGAAGCCTTGGTTGGGCCGAGTTAAGGTGTTTTATTGCGGCGGTTTCCGACCTGGTTTTCTACTCGGTGATGTTTGTGAGTCACCGTTTGGACCCGGTTCATGAACACTGTTCATCACAAAATTTCTCGAAATTTTTTTTTAATTGAAAAAAAAAAATTAAAATCAAATCAAATCAAATTTGATAAAATTTTCGAAAAATAAAATTTCCAAAAATAAAATTTTGTTGAAAACAATATTTTAAATGCAAAATTGATTGCGTATCTGAGTTATGTATATGATTAATTGTCTCGGGAATTTGTGTTTATGCCTTAGGAGAATGCGTATTGTATTTAACTACCAATTGAAATAGTGATTGTGCGGTAGTTGCGTAGGAAACTATATGCATGGTGTAATGTGTATAGGAAAAAGGGTGAATGCTAAGGTTATGAACTATGACCTTAGGGTTGGATCTTGATGAGCAGAAAGTTTAGAACCTTGGCCAAATAAATAAAAATTAGTGGGTTTCAGATTTGGCACCACTTAGGAAATGAACGGGTCGGTTCATGGTTGTAAAGTCTATTAGTAATTATGTGCATTCTTTAGTTAGGCCGAGATGAAGAGATAAATGATTCTTGTTGCCATTTGAAATACGTAGATGGCTAGTCGAGGGCCCGGACGTAGAGCGTCCACGGGGCCTTTGATCAACCACCGCCAGCATTTGATCGGCCGCCCGGCATTTGATCAATAGGCCTTGTGAGGCCGTGGGGTAATCTGGCGGTACGCTATCGCGCGGTACGGTATAAGTAAACGGGGAAGATCCTAGTAACCTCGGGGTTGAGGCGCATCATCCTCCGACATTCACGGGGAGGGAGATCAGATGGTGGCCGACCATTGGTTCATCTTGGGGATAGAGAAGGTGTTAGAGGCCATGGGATTACCTCGACCGACCCGAGGATTAGACTAAATTTGCTTGTTCTAGTTTGAAGATGAGGCCCAGATGCGATGGAAATGGGCAAGGACCTCTAGAGACCTTAGAGGAGCCGTTGTGCGTGAGTCTCCCTAGGGATTAGGGCGAGAATAAGAATGATGAGTCGAGGTTTCAAGTTAGAGGTCTAGGGGACTCTACTCCTGATGGACTGAGGATCATGAGACATGTCGAAGTTCGATGTCATCCCCCAAGGGATGGGCCCGGGCGATAGCTTACGAGTTGTGTCGATTGTGAGTGTAGGAGAGTTACCGCCTATACACAGGACAGTACTCGTATGGTATTTCAGGGGGACAAGCAGGACATTTTGCCCCATCGGTGTCTGAGTCAGTGTCGAGACGAGTTAAGCGGGTTGGCTAGCGAGCCTTACCCTAGAGGACGAGGAGAGATCAGACTTGGATCTACCTCGAGTAGTGTGCAAATATGTGGATGTTTTCCGGATGGAGCTGCACGGACCACCCTCCATTGAGGGTAGTAGACCCGGTATCGAGTTACACCACAGTACTTCACCCATCTCTCTATGACTCCGCATAGGATATGCAGGTTGAGTTCTTGAGGAACCGAGTCGATTAAGGCTATTATTGAACAAGGGGTTTATTAGGTAGAGCACTTCACCATGGGGCACTTGGTTTCTAATTCTGAAGAAGAGAGCCCGAGACCCACCATTTGTGTGGCTACGAGACGGTTGAACGGGGTTATGATCCGGAGAATCGGTACCTATTGCAGGGATTGATGATTTATTTGACCGAGTTGAGAGGAGCGTGAGTCTACTTAAGAGATAGACCTTACGCTGCTTTGGTTATCATCGGTGAAGGTTAGGAGACAAAATATCCTAAGGCGGCGTTTAGGGCTATGGGCGCACGAGTTCACGGTGATTGCCCTTTGGATTGACGAATGCGCCGGCGTTCATGGATCTCGTCGTAGGGTGTTCGACCACTATGCAGATCGGTTGTCGTAGTCTTCGTGGATGACATTTTGATCTACTCCTGGTCAGTGGGGCATGAGTATCACTTGAGTTGTGTTCTGATTCGCGAGAGACCATCGGCTTGGTATCGAATTTGTACTAAGTTCGGTAAGTCTCTTGAGTTTTTAGCTTGCGAGGGGAGATTTGCGGGACACGTGGTGTCGGCGCCCGAGTGTCGGTCGACCCGAGGAAGGTTGGGGCATTGATGGAGTTGGGAGGGCCGAATGTCGTCTTCGAGATCGTAGTTTCTTGGGATTGGTGGGTATTACGAGAGACACGAGAATGGGCTGAAGTTGTCCATTCGGGACAGGGTCGTAAGACTTCGCCTACGGGACATGGACTCCATGGTTGGGATAGTCCTGACCATAGAGAGAGAGACCGAGGATGCTCGGAGCACTCGAGATGCGGGTGTTGGTAGCGAGAGAGAGGATCAGCCTTCTTCTAGTTCGGGGAAGAGGTAGAAGACCCGGTCATGAGTTTCACCGCAGACCGGGGGCCGGGATTGGGCGGTTAGTCGGGCGGGACGGAGTGATATGTTATTTGCAGACGGCTGGGCAGCGTGAGGCGGGGATTGCCCCCGGAGACGAGGGGATCCCAAGACTTTGGGACAGCCGCGATCCCGATTAGGCATGCGACGGGAGAGTATCACAATTCGTTCCTTCACACCTAGTGAGGAGTTAAAGGAACCGGTTCGATTCGGTGTGCTATCTGAGCACTTCCCGGCAACCTGAGATAGACCGGAGGGCGAATGTGGGTCGAAGTCAAGGACAGATCAGAGTTGCGCAACAGAAAGCGAGTGGACCTTAGGGTGGTAGACCTATTGGTTGTTGATGTCGAGGGGGCTTGACATGGATGAGTTGACAACCATCGGGTTTAATCGATGGTGAGACCCTAGGCCGGGTTGTCATGCTTTTCGACCACGGCATTGGATTTGAGCTTAGAGGTTAAGGCCTTTAGAGAAGCCAAGTATAGATGTTCTTCCCTAGGGTGTAGGGTGAGAGTTGACCTGATAGGTCGAGATTATGAAGTGAGTTATCTCTAAGATTACGCTCATGTGGTGGAACCAGAGATCGGGTGTTCTGGAGTATGACATTATTGCGTTCGTATGCACGGTGACATCGCGTCGAGTCGGGTGTGGGTGCCGATGTGGTCATTCACCACTCTTGGCGAGTGTGGAGTTGAGAGTTTGTCTTTAGAACTACGTTCCATGAAGACTCACGGATCGGTCAGTGAATGAAAAGTGAATTAGAGTGTGTTGGGCAGAAGCAGAGAGAGTCGTTAATCCCCTAAGGTGAGAAGCTTTGAGTTATGGGTGAAGGAGGCAGAGTGGTAGTATCAGAAAGGTCTGTGTGGGTGTAAGAGAGGCAGGGAGATATCAGGGAGATTACGTGAGCGAAAGAGGCTCGAAGTGTAAGCCGAAGAGTTATGTTGCCCGAGATGAGAAACACAGGCATGGTTATCACGCGAGACTTAGAGTTGGTATTAAGTCGGGGTGACTCGAGGTTTGATCACCGTTGGAAATTGCATTGGGTGTGGTTGAGTGCGAGGACTCGGTATCACGGATGTCATTCATGACATGGACTAGGTTGATGGTCCATTGGATTGTGAGTGATTGTGACCTTGGGAAGGTCGGAGTTTGCGCCAGTAAGGGTTGTGTGTAGGGTTGGAGTGTGTATGGATTATATACGGTGTTAGAGGACGTGCTACGAGCATGCGTCTGGAGTCGTAAGGGTAGAGGATTAATTGCCCTTAGTGGAATTAGCCCCTCTGACAACGGTTATCGGTAGGTATCGGATAACCGTGTGAGGCATTGTATGGAGGCCATGTAGGTAACCGTTAGGATGGACCGAGGTGGGAGGGATCACATCACGGGTCACGCCTTGATTAGAGACACCTCAGAAGGTGAGCTTGATACGTGACGTCTTCTCACGACTCGAGGCCGGCGAGAAGAAATTTATGCGTGTGCGACGTCGACCATTAGAGTTCGAGGTTGGGGATCACGTCATCTTGAAGGTGATGCCTAAGAGATGAGTGGTCAGGTTAGCGGCGCGGGAAGCTGTCATAGGAGTTTATTGGACCCTTCGAGATACTTTTCGAGAGGGTAGGCACGATTGCGTCAGTTAGAGATTCTGGCCCGACATGTCAGTGTCCGCACGGGTGCTCGCGTCTCCATGCTCGATATACTCCCGGATCCGGCTCATGTGGTGGATTGGGGACAAGTGAGGGATTGCTGGACGCGAGGAGGGACCAGTGTGCATTGTTGATAGCCGTGATCAGGTTTTGCGACGCAAAATCGTGAGGCTAGTGTTGGTACTATGGAGCCACTATGGAGTGGACGAGTCCACGTGGGAGCGCGAGGACACGATGCGGGCCACTTATCCCTTCTTGTTTAGGGATGAAGGTACGTAGTTTAGTCGTTTAAAATTTAAATATTGTTTTACATGCACGTAGTGAGTGCGCGTTACATATGCATGTGCGTGAATATGTCGTCCTGAATTTCGGAATGAAGTCACAGCTGGGGAGGGGAAAATGTGGGCAGAAATCCCAATTTATGGAAAAGAGGGCAAAATCGTAATTTCGATTCTGAAAATTGTTATTTCGGTTAAAAATCCACATAATTTATTCTCTAGATCTCGGATGACAAAGGTAGTTGTACCGTTGGAATCGTCTCATGTGAAATCTAGCTAGCACCGCGTAAAATTTAGGTGAATTGAGGATAATTAGGGTTGACCCAGTTTTAGGGCATCGTTCGGGTCGTAAAAGCGACTTCGATGCGACGAAGTCACATATAACTCTCGCGTACTCATATTGCCATAAGTGGTATGAGTGAAATGATGAAAGATAAGACGATCGAGATAGTCTCAGAATATCAAATGCGGGAAAGAGGGACATAAAGGTCATTTTTGGAAAAGTTAAGTCACAAAATGACAAATTAGTGAACATGACTCATCTTCTCCAAATAATAAAAGAGCAAAAACGTGAAAATTGGGGGGAGATGCAGTGAGTTCCAGTTTGAGAGAATTTTAGAGAGAGAGAGTACTTCTCTCTAGAAATACGCAAAATCCGACCGTCGGCAGTCTTCGGGACAAGAAGGAGAACTGCTCTAAGCGAAGAGGGTTTCGCATGGGTACCGGATTTAGGAAGTTTCAGCTGAGCGCTCCTTGAGGTAGGAGTTTCTCCCTGTAGTTTTTTATTCCCTCTTTTAAGCACTTTGTAAATGTTTCGGTTGATTGAGGCCTTGAGCAATGGATTTGGTCGGTCCCAAAGCTTGGGACGAGATTGATTGATTTATTGAACCCAATGTGGCTTGACCACGTGCTTAGTGAGGGACTGTTTGGGTCTTTAATAGCATAAATTATGTTTTAAATCATGGATTGATTTGGGATGAGGCGGAAATGGTAGGAAATGCGGGTTCACTAAATTGAGCCAGATAAATGTGGTTGAGTGTTGGGCCCGAAGTAAACCCTAGGGGTTTTATTGTTCCACAAGATAGTAACTTACGAAAAATGTATTTTCGTGAAAATATGTGTTTGGTTAAGTAGTCGAATCGAATTGCTTGTGTTTGAACATTAGTAGTGGTAATTTTGATGTTGGAAATGATAATAATTACATAGCACATGTTTGTGTGATTTAATTTTTATGTGAATATATTTGTGTTTATATATTTGCATGTGATTAGGCGTATTGGAATTTGCACACATGCATTCCATATACCTTCAGAACATCCTAGGACTAGAGTTAGTGCATGAGATAGTCTAGAAAATGGTTCGGAGGTAGTCTAAAATATTATTAATTATCGGTAGTCCACAAACTAAAAATATCAATCGTCGGGCGGTGATTGATATTCATCGGAGGAGTAGTCCACAAACAAACCATGTATCAATCGTCGGAGCGGCTGATTGATATATATATACATCGGAGGGTTGTCCACTAATAAAACAATAATTCTCATACGAGAGGCTTGGCGAGGTGTGAGGGGAGTCGATGAGGACTCAGGGATGCGAGTTAATTAGTATGAGCGTTCAAGTAGGATCGTACATTTGCTTGAATGTGTGTTTACTGGAACATTGCCTTTGCACTTTGGTGGTGGTAGCCCACTTAGGGGCCGATTCTCCCTCTTTGAGCTTTAGCTCACCCAGTGATGGGGCCCCGCTGGTGCGGGGAGCGTGCGCGGGGAGACAGTTCGTCCTAAGAATTTGAGTGCTAGAAGAAGCTAGAATGTGGCTGTTGATGTTTACATGTATTAGAGAACTCTTTAAGTTTAATACTTATGTATTGTTTAAGAGTGAAAATATTGTAACTCTTGTAACTATAGGATATATAGTTGGATTCATAGTTGGTGTGCATATTGGTATTGTTTATGGGCCCCAAGTGGCCGGTATTGGATATATATTGGACTATATTGCCTTTGTTGCAGGACGGGATATGCGGAGTTTAGACAAGTTTGTATTTGGGTAGAGCTCCCGGTACAAAGGGGCTACTGCCCGATTTTTAAGTGAAAATGTCGGGTCACCGGCGTTCACAGTATTCCGTAAAGGTTGTGGGTGAGAGTCAACGGACACCCGGGTTTGGGGCGTCGCGCTTGTAGTGGGGATCGACTTTGTCTGCACATGCCGCGAGGTTGTGGTGATCATCGGGAAATCTAAAGATAAAAGGTAGAGTCTGTCTCTCTAGCTCTCTTCCTTTCTCTCTTTCTATATGCCCCCTTTTTCCCTCTAGCCAGATTGGGTGAGGTTAGTAAAGAGAATTGTCCTCTTACTTAGCGTATCCTTACTCTTAGTGGCTCCTTAGATTCGCCTTACTCACTTATCCTTAATAATGAATTTCCTTTCACTTATGAGATGCCACATGTCCACATGGGTCCCACTTAAGCTCTCATTATTTGACTCATCCTACACTTGACACATGGCTCAATGTGAGCCACTCAACACATGCCAAGTGTCTCGTCACATTTCTACCGGTCTTGAAAATGTAAATTTTGATGTCTTGTTGATAGGTCGACGTAGTAGCTGAATTTTGCGAAAGACGATTCCACGCGGTGTTGATCCCGTTTCGGTCATCAAGATCTAGAAAATTTCAGTTTTAACTAAAATTTGCGTTCTACCTTCCTCCTGCATCTGGATCTTACGGGATTTCACCTGAGTATGAACCTGAGCCCTAACTTCACCCTTTTGTGATTTTGATTTGGGGAAAAAGCCCTAACTTGGGAAAAAGGGGTTTTTATTGGTGCTAAACCACTTTTGGAGTTGTTTTAGGTGGATTCCATGGTGGGTTATAAGATACATGAGTTTGGATGAAGTTATATGAGTTTTGTGGGTAAGAAATGGAAAAATCAGTGTTTCTAAAGCGAAACCCGCAGTCGATTACCGATTATAAAAGTGGTGGTACTGGTACCCATTGGACAAAAGCAAGTGGTATCGATACCAAAAGTTGGTGGTACTGGTACCCATTCACTAGAGAGGGATTGGTACTAGTACCGAACAAGGGGGTGCCAGTACCGGAGCTTCCAGCAACCCTATTTTTGTAACCCTTGCACTGTTAAGTCTCATATTCGTACACCGATTGATAGGGACCCTAATAAAGGTTTAATGGGGGGTTCATATAAGAGTATACGAGAGAGAAAAAGTACCGTACCTTGCCGCCTTAGTGATATTCGTTTAGTACGATTAATTGTTCAACCACTAAGAGTGGAGAATTTGTATTTGACTAGGTACGGGTGAAGACGACAACCTAACCTAGGACTGGTATCGAAAAAGATAAGGGATCGATAAATTGGTTTTGTTCTCTGTAACTCAAGATTCCCATTTCAAGTTCTATGGCGCCCAAAGCGAGGTGTCGGGTTGACGACCCGATCGACCGCGGAATATTCGTGGATGTCGGGTAACTTGGAAACACCCTCATGAAAATTGAGAGCGAGTCTCACTTTTGTACGAGGAGCTCTGCAAGGTACAAAACTTGTCCCAAGCAGGTTTATAATGACCGCACCGGGCCCACATGCGAGTAAAATAATGGCCACTTGGTGCATTAATACCATAGGCCATCAGTATATCTGATAGTTCAAGAGTTAATAAATTACTCTTTATGACATATATCAAAATGTACAATTTCAGTATGTTATCTGAAAACGGATACCCAAAGCCACAACCCGGCTTTCTTCTAAACGCGGCCTTTAGTGAGCGCCGTCCTCGTACACACTCCCTGTACCTGAAATGGTGATCCCTCGACAGGGTGAGCAAATCCCAGTAGAGATAATTTCCTACATGGGTTACTCCCCACCTAAGTGCACATGTCTTGGCAAACAATCACATCCAAGCAATTACATGAACCTACTCGAATGTCTACATACTTGATAAAGTGTCTCGAGTCCTCTGAGCTCCCTACTTTATCTTAAGCGAATGTGAGTAAAATCACGATTTTCAAAACAAAAAGTTTTGTTCTCGAAAACTGGTATCGGATTGGTAAATACATTTGGACTACCCTCGAGGTGGTACGGATATTTCTCCAAAGCAGTCGTGGTGCTATCCAGAAGTGATCTGATGGACAACTCTCAAAGGCAATTCTTGAAAAATCTTAGTCGAAATTCATTTCTATTTTTCGTTTTTCTTTCAATTTCATGTCATGCACACTCACTCTAATATTCTGGTGCCCGATGCGTATGGAATGCGTGATACTAATTCAACGTGTCTTAATATATTCACATGCATATATATTAACATAATTAAATCACATAAAACAAGTTATGCAAATTCACAATCAATTACACCAAAATTAGCTCACATGGGCTAATTAACACACACGAGCAATTCATTTTGAATCACTCAACCAAACACATTTCACACCAAAAATTTCATGTCACTATTCACGTGAACAGTAAAACCATCGGGTTCTTGTTCCACGACCTGCCT
This sequence comes from Tetrastigma voinierianum, assembly GCA_016808115.1. NCBI lineage: Eukaryota > Viridiplantae > Streptophyta > Magnoliopsida > Vitales > Vitaceae > Tetrastigma > Tetrastigma voinierianum. Next base: position 81,239 of record JAEQBH010005746.1, read on the forward strand.
AAATAGAATTTTCTCCACTCGGTTCAAAGTTTTGGGGGCCAGAATTTAAAGAAGACTAAACAAGTCTCAAAACAGTCCTAACATTTACATGGCTCTTAACCAAAGATTACGCAGAAGTAGGAAAATTTGGATTTTTACCGAAATTCTGGATTTACCCTTTTTTTAGAAAATTTGAATTTTCCGGTTCTGATTCTATTTGTGAAATATATATATATATATATATATATATATATATATATATATATATATATATATATATATATATATATATATATATATATATTGATTTAATTATTATTATTCGAATGTTTGTCAAATATCTTTGCATGTGTGCGATGTATTTGAGCTGTAAGTGAATTTCTTGCATGTGAGTAAATTGATTTGAAATGTATTGTGAATGACCAAGATGGCGAGATTCTGACTAAATTCTTCATGAAGATGCCGTATTTGTTCAATGTGAAATCACATTACTACTTAATGACAAACAGGGCGGGATTCACCAACTGAATCCGTCGTGAATTTTAATCTCTATAGTCCAATGTGAGATTGTAATATTGAATGTGAAATCACATTACTACTAAACGACAAATAGGACATGATTGACCAAGCGAATGCATCGTGAATGTTGACATTTCTATAGTCATATAAGAAATCGCAATTGAAGCGAAAAATGATGACAAAAGTGTATTAGACATTGTATAAGGCATTATTTTTGATAAATGCATGATTCGTATTGAATGGAAATGGAATAGAGATAGAACCACTAAGCATGAAAATGCTTGGCGTATTGTTTATCAATGCGGCAGTGCAGAGTGATAGATAGTGATTGAAAGCAAATCCAGGTAGAGCTCGAGTCACTCGAAAGTTCACGGAGTATACTCAGTCACATAAATCCTCACCATTTTTAGCATGACATTGTTTTGTAAACAAAAGAGTTCAACAGTATTTTGTAGTACCTATATACGAGATACGATTTTGGATATTATGTTGTAAAATGGCATAAAATGCCATTTTTAGTTCATCATATATTTTGTAAAAGGAATTGCATTGAATTTATAAATGTTTATAGGCTTGCCCCAAAGTGAAATCGCTTCCGCAAAGATTTGAGACAGCGCTATAATGAAATGTATTTGATAAATGGATTTGATTAAAGACTTCGGCCAGGCGTCCCCAAGTTTTGGTTCGGATTCGCCAACCGGGTTGGGCCAAGCCCGAGGGTCGCTACACTTTAGAGGTATCAGAGCATCCCAGATCCGGTTCGGACTCGCCAATCGGGTCGGACCGAAAAAGGGGTGCTACATCCAACATGCTATAGATTCAGTTCCAGGTTCTCAATTTTTGCCTAACAATCCTCATTATAGGATGAATCCTAAAAGAGAGAGAGGGTTGAATGAGCAAGTAGAGGAGCTTTTCAAGAGAGGATTTGTTCGACGCAGCGCCCAGAGGGACATGATTCTATTTTGGTTGTTGTTGACGGGTTTTCTAAGATGACACATTTTTATTTTGTGTAACAAAACCAATGATGCTTCACATGTTACTTTGTTTTTAGAGGATTAAAGTGCATGGTTTACCTTCCACCCGTTGTGTCCCGATAGGGATGTGAAATTTGGCCGGCTATTTTTGGAAAACTCTTTGGAAATTATTTGGCATTACTTTAAAATTTTCATACACTTTTCATCCCATTAAGCCGATGGTCAAGCGAGGGTTATTAATCATAGTTTGGGTGATATGTGGAGTGTTTGATTTGGAAGTAAAACAAAAGGTGTTTGAGATTTAATTTTGTCAATATCTAAGTTTGCTTATAACAATTCTGTTAACCATTCAACTGGTAAAAGTCCTTTTCAAATTGTTAATGGCTACTCACCCCGCACACCCATTGATCTTGTTCCTTTACCACGTCACATGCATGTGTCTGAACCTGCAGAAAACTTTGCAAAACACATCCATGACTTACATGTTGAGATTAGGCAAAAGATTTCTCTAAAAAATGAAGAGTATAAATTGGTTGCTGATGTGCATCGTAGATCTAAGGAATTTAATGTTGGTGAATATGTCATGATTCGCATTCGTACTGAAAGAATTCCAAAAAGGTTTTCAAAAAAACTTTATGCAAGAGCCATGAGCCCTTATTCCATCATTCGTAAACTGGGATCTAATGCATATTTTCTTTATTTGCCTAATGACACGGATATTAGCCATGTTTTCAATGTAAAGGATTTGCTACCTTACCGAGACACTTTTGAGCCTTCTACTTTGCCTCTAGTAATGCGTGTAAAGGATGTAAGGTGCGCGGCTGTCTTAATCATTACAACATTCTAAGGAGATGGTGAATATTATCTTTGATGATGAGTTTGTAACTTCTAGAAATAGTGGTTTTCGTCGTTTCCTTATCAAATGTCATGATCATCTTGATTCTGATGTTACTTGGATATAGGAGGGGATGATGCCCCCGTTATTTGGATCGTTCGTTGTTGAATTCTGCAACTTTTCCTCTTCTTCTTGGGTCGAGTTCTTTTCAACCTTGGGTGAATGATGGAGCATGGAGTAAGGCGATATCTGAGCTAGGCGGATAGAAGCCAGAGTCGATGATGATTTCTTATTATTAGTTATTTATTTAATTGTACTTTTTGATTTATTCTTTAAGGTACTTTTTGGATTTATTCATTAGTATTTTACGTTTGGTACATATAAATAACACATTATGTTATTATTTTTAGATGAAACTTGATATAATATTGAAACTTGAGAACTTAAGATTCTGTTATTTTGTTTGCTTTTTTTTTCAATTTTTTCTTTGTAGCCTAGCTACATCAATTACTTTCCTAAAACAAGTTAAATAGAAATTCAATAGGTCTAGTAATAAGCATTGTGAGTTTAGAGAGCTATTAAAATAAATAGAATTGGATTTTTAAAAAAAATAGAATTTAGTTGGGATGGTAATCCAAAAATACAAAATATCATTAATGCTATCTAAGGAATCCTAATTAAGGGGTAGCTCAATTGGTCTAGTTTTGGGTTTGCTCAGTAATGGTCATTAGTTCGAATCTCTTTAGGGCAATTGAAAGTTTACTTGGTTGCTAACTTAATAGTTTCATGGGATTAGTCGAGGTGCGTATAAGATGATCTGGACACCCACACCTATGATTATAAAAAAAAAAGAAAGGAAACTTGTGTTTCAACTTATTGATTTGAGAATAATTGCAAAGAAGACAAAAAAAATCTAAGTACATGATTTAGTATGGTTTCACAAAAAATAATTATGTTTCAGGTATGAAAATGGTGAGATACTATTTTAATAAATTGTAGGTACTAACATAATGAATAGTGCCGAGGTAATACTTACATTTTATTAAGGTAGTACCTCATAATTTTCATACCTTAAACACAATTATTTTTTGTGAAACCGTATTAAACAATGTATTTTGATTCTTAATGCCTTATTTGTAATTATTCCCAAATAAATAGAAACCTGAGATTTCTAAAGAAAAGAATCAATGCTACCCGAGGTCATTTTATAATAATAATATTATTGAAAAAAATATTTTTTAAATATGGTACAAAAATAAATATTTAGAAATCTATGGTACCTATTGTCAACTAGGCACCACATGGATGTCATGTCTTCAAGACACGATTTTATTATAAGATTGCAAAATCGTGTTTTAAAGACACGATTTCAATGTCGAGTGAAGTAGTGTTTTTGAGAACTACGATTTAGTGTAAAATTGTGCAATCGTGTTTGAAACCTTGATTTGATGTGAAGTATGAAGTCGTGTTTTGAAGACACGATTTCAATGTAAAATTGAAGTCCCATTTTGAAGACACGGTTTTAGTATAAAATTCAAAAGTCGTATTTTTAAAATATGATTTCAATGTAAAATTTTGAAATTATATTTTAAAAATATAATTTCGATTATAAAAACCACGAAGTTCTTGATGATATTATATTAGGAAGGATAAATCCTGAGCATGCAAAATCAGGAGTCTCTACTTGAAAATTGTATTAAGAAAAGATGTTGATTTCTTTTGCTTGCATTTCACTTTTCATTTTGCTTTGTGCCTTCAACAATTACACTACTTCATATTGATATCATAACACTGGCCTCATTGTTTTAATTCATTTAATTTCTTAACAATGGATTGTTTAAGAAATTGTTTTATTAAAAATTATTTTAAATCAAATTTGTATTAAAAAAAAACATTTAAAAAAATATATTGTGATGTATTTTTGAGTCATTTCAATCGTTAAGTTGAATCAATGTGTTTTTACATTGAAATTGTGTATTCAAATTTTACATTAAAAGATTATGTTTTGAAATATGGCTTGAATTTTACATTTGAAATCGTATTTTCTAAATGTGACTAAAATTTTACTTTGAAACTATGTATTCAAAACACGATTTCGTAATTTTCACGCTAAATACGTGTCTTCAAGCGCGACTTCATCATCGTGTCTTGACAACGACTTCACAATTTACTACGAAATTGTGTATTTAAAATACGATTTTACAAATTTACACTAAAATCGTGTCTTGAAAAACAATTTCACAAATTTTCATTGAAACATTGTCTTTAAATCATGACTTCCAACATTTACACTAAAATCGTGTCTTCAAAACACGACTTCATAATTTGACATTGAAATCGTGTCTTCAAAACACGATTTGACAATCTGCTCTTGATCGTGTCTTGAGAACTACAGCATCCATATATTAACAATTGGCAATATGTATCATAGATTTCTAAATATTTTTGTGCCATATTTAAAAAAATATTTTCAATAATATTATTATTATTGCCTTACCTTACCTTCCCACTGTATACCTTACCTTATGCCACCTTGTATACACCTTACCTTGCCTTACCTTGCCTTATTACGTATGGCAGCTGTAATTTGCACGGTTACATGTTTTCATTTAGTTTTTGTTGTCATGGTGCGATTTAGATGAGCAAAATATATCCGAGTAGACAATAAATCAAATTAATAGTCGTCAATATATTGTAAAACTTGAGTTATAAATATTATAGTTATAATAGTAATATCAAATATGTAAACTTAAGCATTAAATGTGTAAGTTTGGTAGGTTCGTTATGTTGTTAACTTGAATATTTAAATGCGTTTCATAGTTTTAAGCGATTTGATTCCATGTTTTTTATCAATATATTGTAGTTTAAATCATTAAAATTATTTTATATTAAAAAATAATTAAAAAATGGGGTTTTGGGGAGGCAATAAGAAGAAAAAAACTTAAAAAAAAAAAAAAGAAAAAAAATTGTAGCATGATCAAAAATTAGATGGTTTTAATTTGAACATTACTGATGGGTTATCTACCAAAACATTGCTTTATCGTCATCATCAGCAGCATCGTCAAGCCTGTTCGCTTTACAAGGTATTATTACTGTCTTACACAAATACAAATCTATCTGAATCTCATTCTCTCTTCTGCGCCCTTACTGTTTTGTTTTGCCCTTTTCTAGGGTTTGGTGCTGCACTCACACCCCCATTAACCAAATGCAAACTGCAATGGAGCAACTTGACCCATCCAAGTCCAGGTCCTCTCAGGTTGTGCTGCCTCATCCCCACATTCTTCATGCCAAAACCTCCTCAATTCGCATGGCTGGACACTCTAAACTCCAGGTTTTCTTCCTCTATTTCATCATTTTTCTTCTACTTTCCTTTTGGGTTTTGTTCCCTTTCATATCATTATGCCTCCAATTCTTCATCTGATTTATGTGGGGTGTTTTTAATTCCAAAAAAAATGTATATGGGTTGCAGGTGGTTTTTAGGGCTTATTTAATTGTGGAAGGAAATACTAGGCAAAATAATTTTCTTACGTTTGGTTTGGCTGTTTGACGAAAGATATCAAATAAAATGTAATAAAGTTTAAGTATTCTTAAATTATTTAAGTTTGGTATTGATGAAAGGAGTTAAATAAATAAACTTGGTTGAAGTAGCAATCAAGTAATACATGGGACTTAACTTTCTTTTTATTTTCTTTCATTTTATTTTCTTATACTTTTTCTTTTCTATTTTCTTTCCCTTGCATTTGCCAAAATTTCAGGAACCAAACCAATCCCAAGTGCTTGCAAGTTTTATGAAACTGAAAAGAGTCTATCACTGCAATAATAATTAGTTAAGCACAACAGCTTGTTTTTCTTGTCTTGTTTCTTTTTCCTTCTTAAGCTTCATGTTCTCTGTTGTTGTCCGTTTATATTTGCATTTGGAGTTGCAAGGTAGATTCAGGAACAAGCAGCAAGCTCAAGCTTCTACGATTCAATACAATGCTAGAGCCTTTTATGCCTAAAATTACACATTAATATGGAATGATGTATGCAATATCCCTTTTTTGTGTTACTGCAGGCTAAAGTGAAAAACCGATATCTCATGATTTTTTTATTAATGAATTTTGTATATCTTTCAATTCCGAGTAACAGGTGGCCCTGTTTTATAATGCATTTACATATTTTCATTGTCAGGTAATTGCAGATTTTGATGCCACACTGACAAAGTACTGGGTCAATGGCCATCGAGGGCAAAGTAAGTGTCATATGTTTTTTGTATTGTTATCGTCTATAGAAGTAGAATCAGTCGTTTTCCTTCAAGATTGCCCTTTGGAGTTGCTTTCAGTTTTTTCTAACAACTTGTGTGACAGCCATGGCCTTTGCAACAGGGTAATCCTGAATATGATGCCAAGAGGCAGGAGCTATATGACTATTATCATCCTTTAGAAATCTCCCCAAGTATTCCAATTGAAGAGAAAGGAAAGCTAATGGAAGAGTGGTATATGATGCAATCTTTGATCATCGGCTTCTGTAACTTTCATGTTCACTCGAATGACTTGTTTATTGAAGCTGTAGGTTTCGTAATTACCAGGTGAAAACCCATGCTCTTCTTATTGAGGGGGGCCTTACATATGATGCGATAAAGAAGTCTGTTGCTGATTCCTTGATTACCTTCAGAGAGGGAGTTGTGAAGTTCTTTCAGTTTCTAGAGGTAGGCACTCTCTTCACCATTTTTTTTTCTTTTCTAAGAATTAACTTGGCAGACTCCAACAAGCTGAGCAAATTCAACGAGACTCTACCTTGTGTTATGTTCCCACGTAGATCATCAGGAGCAAGTTAACATAACTAATAATTTGCAGAGGCATATACTCCTCCTTGATGAATTTTTCTTTTAATATTATGCATACCACCATATTGAGTTGATTTATCTTTCCAATTTACATTTGCAATTAGATTTTCAGCAATGTAACAGAATCAGACAAATTTTTTATGATTGTTGCTCATAAGTTCTTACCTGGGCACCATCCAGGATTTGATGCTTTAGTGGATTCATAATATCACTTATTCCGGAGAAAGTGTTTTGTGAGACAACTTAAACAATTTTCTTTTGTAGTGCCTCTAATATTCTTATTAGGCTCTTCATAAGTTAAATCTTCTTTTACCTGGAACACAGAATTTGCCAAGACAAGCTTCGATGCTTTATCATTTGTACCACACCATTCTGGCTATTTTTCTGAACTTGTCAATTTTTCTTGGTGACTTGACCAAATTACGTTATTGGGATTAAAAAAGTTGTGATAAATCATGAAGCAAATGGCTAAGGAACTCTCTGATGGAGTTCTTTCTTGCATTTCCTCTATAACTTCTGTATATGACAGGCAAGAGACATTCCAGTTCTTATTTTCTCAGCAGGGCTTGCAGATGTCATAGAGGAGGTTCGTTTAATTGTTATTTTCTAAATGTACAGCTACTACTCTAATTGTATTCTTGAATTTGCAATCCACTATGCCCTTAGTTAGTTCCTCTTTCTTTCTTTACCAGGTATTGAGGCAGAAACTTCATAGATCTTTTAAGAACATCAAGATTGTATCGAACAGGATGATATTTGATGAGGACGGTCACCTAGTTTCTTTTAAAGGTATCCTTTTGACTGCAATGTTTTTTGTGTCTTTTTGTTTGCACGTGGGAGGAGGGGGATGGAAGTATTTTACTTTAACTATTCATACCAGGTATTTTTCCTTCCAAAATCCTTCTTGGGAATTGTTTGAGTGGTTGAATCCAAGTCCAGGTCAAGATTTAAGGCAGGAGAGCTAGACGACTCTATTATATCAAATTGATGCTAGAATTCTTATCATATGCTTCTTTCTACGTAGATGCTAAAGATGCTCTTATTTGAAATTGATTAATATGGCTTCATTATTACAAAATTCATCTAGATACCATTTTCTAAGTGATGGTAAACATCTCAAGCTGTCAAGTCTAAATGCTCCAGTGTTCAAGTTTTGAGAATGGCCTCATCCAAACATGCCCAAGGTTAGGATTAGGCCCCACTCAACCTACCAAGACCCTGCTTGGTGTCTACAGAAAATGATATTGACATCATGAAGATGACATTTTGCCGTTTTCTATATATTGGTTCTGTTCTATTTGTTGCTTCATGGGTTATTTTGATCCCAGGGAAGACCATCCATGTGTTGAACAAAAATGAGCATGCCCTTGATATGGCTGGACCTCTTCATGACCAGTTGGGTGACAGTGATGGGCTTAATGAAGACAGTGCCTCAGTGAAGAAGAGAACCAATGTTCTGCTTCTTGGTGATCACATCGGAGACTTGGGAATGTCAGATGGTTTGGACTATGAAACTCGAATATCTGTGTGGGATTCCTGTAAGTTAGACTTTGTTCAACTCCATATCTAATCTTATTATTGCCAACTTTAGCACATCCTAAAATATATCCTTATGTCACTTAGAACTTGATTTCATAGGAAGGCTGTCATAACCAGGACTAGTTCAGATACTTTTTAGTTCCTATATATAGAATCTCTCTCTCTCTCTCTCTCTCTCTCTCTCTCTCACACACACACACACACACACACACACACAAAACACAAAAACATGAGCACACACACGCAGACACAAAATTTCTGTTAGTAACATTAGAACATTTTACACACCCTTCATTTTCCAGCCTTTTCTGCTCTTAATTCATCCAAAAGGGACTCCCTAGATTGCCCTTTTCAATCTCAGTTCATTCCTGAAAGTAAATGTCTTATTCTTAGGCCCCTTCCAGGCATTAAATCTTTTATACAATCCTTGCTGTGCTTGTCTCCTAGAGCTTTATAAGCTTTTTGCCATGTGGCAAGTTTAAAATCCCAAGGTTGCAGTAAGATCGGCCTGCATGGAAAGTCATATAAATCTTAAGAGCTTGTGCAGTGATCACTGTTGAGAATAACAATTAGCACATTAAGATGTCTATATGAATGCATGGTAGCCATGGACCGAGCTCACATTCAAACTAGGAACTAGATTAGTAAGAAACAATCACACATAGTTACCTTGCACAAGCATACTTGCACAAGTACAAATATCAATTTAGTTACAAAGTACACATATGACTTGAAGATAGTTTGAACTTCACTCTTATATGGGATATTATGATTTAACCTAGCTTAGACCTATACCACAATGGTCAAAGCACTAAACGGCAGAAACTATGTACTTTCAACCTCTTCATGAACGGCTTAAGAAAATAAAAAGAAAGACTTGCACAATGAGCTTGTGATGAAATTCAGGAGTTCTCGCTAAAATATTTTTATTTTTCTTTATTTCTTTCTGTCACAAGATGTGTCCAGTGGCCTTTGTACTTAAGGTTTTAATGATGAAAATAATTAACTCTCTAAATTTTATTATGTAATAAATGTTCTGAATTGGAATAATCTTTGTGATTAATCTAGATACAATGATCATAATTTCAGCAATTTCCATCCACAGTCACAAGTTGTTTAAAGGTGCAATTGCCTAATTTCATTCCTGAAAAATATCCCCATGGAGAGTGGTTGCCTTGACTTCTTGCAATTACTTCAATAATGGAACCTTTACTTCAACGCTTTTCCCCTATTCTTGCAACTTGTACTTGTTATCGATTCTATGTACCCACAAATGAAACATTTTAAATAATAATTGCCAATTGATAAAACTATTAGGCTATGTTTAGTTCTTGAAAATTTGAGGAAAAATGTAAGGGAACGACAATGAAAAGGGAAAAAAAAAAATTGAATGAAAGAAAAAGTAAAGAAAAATAATAAATAATTTTAAATTCAACAAATTATTTTTATTTTTTACTTCAAACTTTTTTTGCTTATTTAATTTCTTGATATAAAGATGAAATAATTTGAAAATGAATAAGTTTCTAATTTGTTTTAATTATATTTCATTTTCTTTGGTTCTTTCCATATAACAATTGAAAATGAGAATTAGCTTCTTTTTTTTCTTTTTCTTTTTTTCTTTTTTTAGTACTTTTGGGAACCAAATATAGCCTGAATAATGAAGATTGAAAATAATGAAAATTCTTCCCTTAAAGTATCATTCTCTAACAAGAGTTTTGAATTCTAAGCTAGGTTTTGAGTTCTAGAAGTGTGGTTTTACGTACCTTATTCAACCTTCAATATGGAAGACCTTGGCGGTGTGCCGTGATGAAGATGACTCTCGTTCCCCACGGATGACACCTAATTGTAGGAGCTAAAGGATTATCCACAAGAATACTGAAAGTATAAATCAGATAAGATAGAAATAATATAGGGAAAAACTTTCATATAACCATAAAAAGTTATAGAATACTAGAAGTTGTAAAATTCCATTAAAAAATGACACTTCAATTGATATCTATAGGAGGTAGAGTCTCTGATCCCTTATTTGCTTATTGTCCTTCGATTTATAATCATTACAATGTTACTCGATCACAATAGATTGTTGGATTCCTCCCTAATGGATATGCTTCTCTCATTTGGTTTTGATGCCGCTTGCTCGTGCTTAGAAAATGCTAAGCAGGATAATTGATGAATTGATTTATTGACTAAACCATATTACATGATGCTTTTTCAGGAATGACAATGTAGAGAAGTCTCTTGATAGCTACAGCAAAGCCTTCGATATTGTTTACTTGGTTAGTTAAATGCCCTTAAAAATATTACCTAATTGTGGTTTTCCTACTTCCTCATTTATGTTCATTGTGACTAAGCGGGCAAATTAAGCATGTTATGAGCCTTAGCCTGATGATTCACCTTTCTGATTATCGCTTCTTACAGAATGATGGACCCATGTGGGGCGTAGTCGAGCTCGTCTCTCAGCTATGTTCAAATGAAGGTGATTAAGCTATCTGCTATGCCATTCATTCTTTCTACTGAAGGCAGTTTATATATGAAATTTCATTACATAATCTTCTGTTTCCCTGGCCAATCTGCATCTGCAGGGTTCTAGTGGTAACACACATTTTATTGATGATTAATTTTAATTTTAACTCTGAGGAATAGGGTTCTTATATTTTTCTACCATGATTTTAACCTTTCACATATGAACCCTATTTGCATCTATTTTTTGGTCTCTTTGGGTCAAAATAGCCCTTTGGTTGATAATCCTGAATCTTTAAGACGCAAGCTTTTCTCAAGAAATGGGGGATGGATAAATCTCCTTGTCCAGAAAAATAGGCCTTGTTGCAAGCCTTATACACAAAATGTCAAGTTCAGTTATGCAATAAGCATCCTGCTCAACATTTGTTTTTTAATAACCGTGGCTATCCGAGCCAACTTGTGCGCACCTCGACTAATCCTACAGAATCTTGAAGTTAATGATCGATTAAACCTCCATTGATCTTGAGGGGGCTCAAACTAGTGATAATTCAGTAACTTCATCCCATTGTGTTACACAAACTCTGAAGTCTATGGATACAAGCTTTTTAATGCCCCAAACTCCCTTTTTTTTATTTTTTTGGACCGATAGAGTTATTTGTTTTGATCTCTATCTTTCTACCCGTAATAGGTATTGATATCGGGTATTGATATTTATTCAAATTTCATTCTCATTATCATTATCAGTTGACAAGGTTGAAGCTATTTTATCTAAATTTTTTTATAGATAGTTTTCTTGAATAAAAAAAAGGATAGTCTATGAGGTTGCAACCCTTCATTTCATAGGCCTCATGCCCTGAATTTCCTGTAGGACTTCTTTTATGTGTACCTGTTTTAGATTAAGATTAATATTTGTTTATTTACTTAATGTTGAATATAACTTTTTTTTAGTTTAATGTTAAATGATACTTAATAGTATTAAGTATTAAGTTTGTTTTTTAATATTGGATAATGAGTTTTACTACCTCTCCTCCCTGTTGAGTAAAGGTGGTGTTTTCTGTTTTATAAGATGACTTTTCTGAATATAAAAAATAAAATATTTTGGTTTTTTTTATTTAATTATTTTTTTTTTAGAAATTTAAGTAATAAGTTATGAAAAAATTGTAAAACAGTGACAGTGAATGCTGAAAGTTATTTAGTTTCGGTAAAAAGGCAAAAAACAAGTGGAATACCAAATAATGCACTTATTTTCCGTTTATAAATAATGAGAATAATATCTTGATTTCAAGAAATGTTTCCTTGGAGAGAGGGTCTTAGAGAAAAAAGCATTAAAAGCAATCATAATGAAATAAAAATTTTAAGGGTCTGTTTTATAATTATTTGAAAAAGCACCATTAATGTGATCTTTTTTCTCTTAACTTCTCTAGAAATTTTCATTAAACTAAATTAAAAATTAAATTAAATCTGATGATACATTAAAATATGTTATTTCCTAAAAAATAATTTGGAACTCAAAATATAATTTAATTAGTACAAAACTATAAAACTTATTCATGATATTCAAATAGGTATTTTCTATTAAACGAGCAAATTTCAAATCAAACAAGATGGTTCATAAAATTTTATAAAAACATTAAAAAGCAATTAATACTATAAATTTATTTTCCCTTCAAAATATTCAAGACTTTATTCATTAAATTAATAAATTCATTGACAAATTTGCCAATGAGGCCCAATTGTGTTAAGAGTTGGATGGCATAGGAAAGGGGCAAACATTGTAATGCAGAGTCAGTAGATATAAAAAAATATCAATAACAAATTTAATGCTTTGTTTTAATATAAGAAATTATTTTGTATAAATTCTCACTATAAAAATAAAAATTTTAAATTATTAAACTACACTTACATTGAATTTATTAATGGTATAAAAAGAACTTTTTTAAAATGAAGGATATTAAATCAAAACTGATAAATAAATTATAAATAAGGCTTGACGATTTGCTTTCTATATTTTTAAACTAGGCAATCGGATTCTAAATTAAGTGAAAGTAATTTCTGACCTAAATTAATTAATAACTTCTTTAATTTAAAAAATAATTTGACATTCCAAATATTGACTCGATTAATTGCATTTTACGTCAACTGTTGCAGAATTTTTTAACATATACTAAAATTATATCATTTGGAAACAAAAATATAATCTATGATTTTATTATAATATTACTATTTTCATTTTTTACTAAAAACTTTTTTTTTTAATTTAATTGCAAATAAATTTAACTAACATTATATAAATTCAATTTCAAACATTTAGCAACCACATCCAAAAGCAACTCATTAGGGGTAAAGGATACTTTAAAATCATATATTAACCAACATTATCTAATGTCTCCATCATCAAACACATAAGTGAAATGGTTCGGATCTCTTTTAACTTAATCAGTGATCTAGAATGGTTCGGATCTCTTTTAATTTAACCAATGGTCTCGAATGGTTCGGATCTCTTCTAATTTAATTAGTGATCTCAAGTTCAAACCTTAAGAATTTAACTATGCTTTATGAATAAGCTTTACTACCCTTATGATCAATCCTTACTTGTATGTGTATTAATCTGGATATGATATGGCTTAAAGACACCTTCTCATGCCCACTCAAGACACCTCTTGGATACCATATAAATAATAAAGCCAACATATTAACTGTCATAAATTAATAACTTCAACAGTTCAATTTTTTACATTATGGATACCATGCATATTAACATTGAACAAGCATTACTTCGTGAATGGTCATTATCTTCAACAGTAAGAAAAACCCAAAGTAACAAAGAAAGATATGCCCACAAAAAGATTTCAAAATTCAAGAAAGATTTCAAAATTCAAAAAGAGTACAAAAAAATTATTGAACTAGCATATAGAAAAATGAGTAAGTAATTTTGACTTTTGCAAATGAACGTGCATATATTCACTTAAACAAACATGTTAAAGAAAAGAAAACAAATAATAACAAAAATGAAAGATGAAGTACCTCTCAACTCATCAACAGACAGGTTGATCAATAGATTCGATACTAAATCAATAGCAAATGAAGCAACACTTTCCAAACATGAATAAAAAATCATTTCCAAGAATAAATTTACCCTTATCAAACTTTAAATTAATTTCTTTCAAAGTCAATTTACATTTGTGTACATTGGATTTCTATTTACTTAGCGAATACGTCTTAACAAAAATCTGAAACATTACATATTCTTTATAGAATTTTGACTATGGTATCCTTATAAGCAGATATTACGTCGTAAATGCTTGAAAATATGGTTGAATAATAACTTGTTGAAAGGAAGCTTCGGCTAAACGCCAGCAGCATTAATCACATCAAAAAACAGCTCGTTGATAACATTGATCGAATTTAAGAAATGTGTTAGTTTAAGGATAAAATTGTTATCACAAGTTTCTAATTAACTTAAAGATAATAGTGTCTTGGAAGAAGTTATAATGGAAATCAATAAAGATAAGGTTTGGTGATTTACAACAAAATAAAACAGGTAATACAACTTAATGAGGGGATAATTGGGACATGCATCACAATATTTAAATGTTTTTACACTTAAATAGTTAAATCATACTTAAATATGCATAATACAATCAAGAAAAAAAAGAGGCATAAGTTGCATGCGACACTAACTAGATTCATCAATCAAATCTATCTCATGTGCTTGTAGGGTATAAAATGTCATCCAAAGAAGCCATGCCAATATATATTCATCTATGCATCCAAATCTTTAACCATTCCCTATATTACATAAATGCGAATTTTTTAGATTTATAAACATAAATCTATTCCCCCAATTATGAGATTTCTCAAGAAGGCAAAATATGACCAAGTATCATCAAAATATTGAGAATTCCCCCAATTAAAAACCTTGATCAATTCATGGTAAGACGAATAATATCGTAGAGCTCATTGCTCCTATCCTCTTATATCTTGGGGTATATCGAACTATAAACAAATAAGCAATCAACCCAAAAAAATGTAACTTCAAGACCACTGCACGTATGTAGAAATATTTCTTAGCATCGGTTCAATTCATTTCGAATGTCCTCTAACATTCCATTGTCATTCCTCAATCCCGTAATTTTTTATCAATTATTTACTATCATTTACATTATAAATATCGCGTCTACTGCGTAAAATATTAAATAAATAAAAATATATCAAATAAAAAAAGCAAAGAGAAATTGATTTAGAAAATACGCTTAATATTTGTTTAAAAGCTCTCGCTCGCTCTCGTTTTAAACACAGTAAAAGCCTCTTCTGAATGATCGAAGGAGTGTTTAAATGTATTCGATCGTCCTTTTAATTACTCTTTGTATTTCTTTCCTCCTCCTCCCATTCCTCGTCAATGTAGATCCCATATGCCAAAATTTCATCCACCAGCAACTTCTTCTTCGTGCTGATGGTCGATAACCGGAGCGGATCGCACTGGTCCGACCATCGACAGGCAGCCTTTCCCGTTCAGGTTCGGATTAAAACGTTTTCTATTGAAAAGATCACAAGTCATTGAACGCCAGACGCCACGGCAAATCGGACAGCCGATCGGTTCTTCAAAAGGCGAGATCTGGGAAGGTTTTATGGCTGAAATGGTTCCGGCAGTGTTGGCCGCCGGCGAAGGGGAACGAGGTCGCCGATGACGAGAACGGCGACTGTAGTAGGGGTTCCAAAAATGGCACGACTCGGTTAATGAATCGCACTCCAAATCAGACGACTCGGTCAGATTTGCTGGGTTTATGATCGTTCGATTCGGTCAAAAAATTATGAAACAATATGATTTAGCAAATAATTTGATCAATTTCTTCTCATCACATGAAAAAAATCAAATCTTTTCAGAAAAACAAAAAATTCCTCTGTGAAAGAACAAAAAATACCAGTGGATCTTGGACTTGTGGGAGTGACGGAAGGAAGGGTACCAGTCGCGAGTCGACTGTACTCGTACAATAAGTCAGCGACAACGGGAGGGCGATCAAACGGGGGACCAGGCGTTGGCTGTAACGAAGCGAGAGGAGAAGAAGAAGGTGAAGGAGCCCTAAAAAATGTAGAACAGAAAAACCTTTTTTTTAAAGAAGCTAACCTTCTGACAATCCTTCAAAACGTGCAACAACATTCTATTTAAGAGAAAAAAAAATGCCTTTTCTTCTCCAATTTGTTTGTATCTTAATTTTCTTAGTTTAAAGCCAAAATAGCTTTTATTTTGAATAAAAAAATACATGAATATTCACCAACATAGTATTTAAAAAAAATACATTTGTTTTAAATATTCACCAACAAGTATTTTTTCCATATAAGTAAACATCCATATATAAAATCTTAATTTGTTTTAAGATAAATAGTGTTTATGAAATGTAGTTTTAACATAAATTTTAAAATCACAATTCACAAATACAGTTTTAAGGTAAAATTTTAAAATCACATTCATCAAATGTTGTTTTTAAAAATTTACCTTATAATCGATTTCACTAATTATGATTTCAAGAATTCTATAAATTATATTTTGTGAAATACGATTTAGAAATTTATCTTATTATATTCTGATTAGATTTTTATACGCATAAATATCTAATTGTAACTTAAAAAAGAATACTTTCAAAAAAAGTCTATTCATATATTAAAAAAAAAAGAAGAAATATTTTGGCACAAAACTCTTAATTTGTTTCGTTTTGTTCATTTCAGCCTTCTCAAAAGTACTTTTTGCGTGTAGTGTTTTAGACAAAATCTCTGTAAAATTCATAAATTTAATATTAAATAAAGCTAAACACATTGTGTAGTGCTCACGAGGCTTTACGAGTCGCTAGATCGTCGAAGCATCAACCAACTGAAATCTATAAAGCAAACAGAAAGCAGCGGTGGTGTGCCATACATTTTCAGATCTTAAGTTAGATTTTTCAATTATGACTATTCAAATGCTCTTTCCTTTGTTTATGGATCAGGAATTTCGTACCTCTTTCTTCTATGATTTCTTCCTTTTATCTCCAGGGAAGGCGGTGGGCATGTAGGGGCCAGAGGCTCTTTGCCCGGCCTCAGACGTTCGACTTCGTTAGGCTTCGCTCGAACTCGTTTATTATGTTAAACGAGCTGAGCCCGAACATCATTTTGAGGCTCGTAAGTTAAATGAGTCGAGCCCGAGCACCCTCAAACTCGGCTCGTCAGCTCGTAAACAAACTCGTGAATAGGCTCGTGAGCAAGCATTGCTACCGGGCTCGTAGACAAGCTTTCGTGAAACAGGGCTAAATAAACATGGAGAAGGCTTGATGCATAACAAATTTTTCCTACAAATGAACATGATGAATATTTTAACTCTTAAACTTCAATCAAGTTAATTGAACTTTTATTATCTTATCTTTTTAATTTAGTTGTATGTTGGCTATTTTAGATGAACATTTTCTTTAATTCTCGAACATCATTTTGAGACTCGTAGGATTAAGCAGAGAGCAGTACCCTCAGGCTTCATTTCGTCGGCTCGTAAATAGGCTATGAAACGGTACCGTGAAGCAACGAGGCTCGTGAACCAAGCTCGTGAACATGCTCGTAAGTTAAATGAGCAGAACCCGATCACCCTCAAACTTGGCTCGTCAGCTCGTAAACAGGCTCGTGAATAAGCTCGAGGCCCTCTCGCATAAAGCCAGAGTAGGAGGCCGAGGCACACAATGCTAGAGCGGCTCGAGACCCAGTTACACCCACAAGGGCGATCGTGAACATGGAAAGTAGATGATCCCACTTCATAAGCGAAAGGGAAGGTGGGCGCTTTTCTTGTGCGGTTATGACCCATTCTTCCTTTTAAGTGGCCAGGTGCTTAGTATTTTCTACCCCGAGGAATGTTCGGCTCACGCCGGGATAGTTATGAAGTGACTTATTCTTCTTCAGTTCGGAGGAATTCGCTGAATGCCTTTTTAATGGGGTTACGAGGCGAGAGAGAGCGATCTGCAGCGATATCACATAACCCGGATGGGGATATCATTTAAGGATGGCTAATAGGAAGCGTCTAGGCCCATGGGTTGGAGTCGTTATCCTGAGTCCTTAGTTGGGGCGAGACCATGCTAGCTGGAGTAGTTGGACCCAGCCCATGGTACCCACAGTTATGCAGCTTTATTAAATGTAATATTGAATGCCATTTTTGTACATGCCATCATAATGAAATTTTTAACCAAATAAAATAAACACGTTCTCTCGGAATTAATTATTTATGGATATTATATGTTCAAAAGTGTTTTACTAAATATGATTGTGAATTTGCCATATTTTACCATCTTACATTATATGATGAAGGGACATAAATGACATTTTATACTATTTATTGTAATTAATATTTTACTTTTTTTTTATATATTTTATTTATTTGAGTATCATTTGATAATATAACTATAATAAATGGTAGAGGTAAAATTACAAGAGTTTAAGAAGAAGATGAATATAAGGATTCTCTAGTGATTGGAAATAATAACAAACGTGCAAACAAAATTTATATACACACCAAGGGTTGGTAGTTGATAAAATGAAAAACTTTCAATTGCTAATCAACATATGAAAGATACATAGGCATGAAATTGTGTGACCCACTCAAGTGAAATTAAAAAAAAAAAAAAAAGGTTAGAAATAGTGAGGCCAATTTATAAATATTGTCCATTTGTGTTGAAAGGGATTTTCAAATGATATATTTTGTTCTTAAAGTGATTTTTTTTCATATTGATTTGGGTTGTCTTTTTTTTTTTTTTTGTGTTTTGTTGTTGATTAGTTTCTTCGTGGGTTTTAGTGTTGGTAGTTCAAATGACAAAGTTTGATCGGACATAATTATCAAATCAAATCTTGTTCGTCGGTATGATACAAATCTGGAATCTTAGGTATTCTAAACATTTTTCGACTATCAAATGTGTAAGCCTTAAGCCAATCTAGCAAGCAGACTTCAGTCATGAGAAATGATTGTGAAGTACTGGTTTAGGAAAAACAACAAGATCTTAGAAATATGATAAAATCCTAAAAGTAGCTCTTTAGACCCATTGACCTGGTTTAGGAACACAGTGTCCTAAAGAGTGAATTGTATAGTGAGGGGGTTTTCCAAGGCTATACTACTATGCTCTTGGACAAATTCAAAATTCAAGTCCATGACTATCTTGTTTTGGAATCCTAGATTGATTACATGTTAGAGCTAGTTATACTGCTTGAGTTTCAAGTTTTTCAAAGGCATTAGTGTGCTTTGGCTCGATTGTGTTTACTTGAAAAAGCTATGATTCAAATAAATCACTAATATAACTCTTAAATCACTATTGTAACACCCTTAAATTACTAATGTAAAACTTTTAAAGCACTAATGTTACACACTTAAATCACTAATCTAACACTTTTAAAGCACTTTTTGCACATCCTGAAATTAGTAAGCACTTATGTATCTTGCTAATTATACTGTCAAGATATTGCTTTTTCTGTGAATTTACTAGTTAGGGACAATTCTGCTCCAACTCGAAGACATTGAAATGACATCAAACATGTACCAAGTTATCCCCAAAAAGGTATTGATATGAGTCTATTTTACTCAAAAGAGTCAAAGTCATAGTTGCTCGAGCATGCAGATGTGAGTTACTAAAGAATTTCACTATTTAATCGATGTGATTGACTGAGATTGATGATTAACTAAAATTAAACTAAATTAAATTAAAAATAATTCTTGAAAATTAACAAATGTTTGGAGTGAAATGAGAGAAAACTTTAAATATTCACCCTTTGTATTAACAGTTTTGATGTGCAAAGGGTACTAGTAGACCCTAGCAGTGCAACATGTTTATTGCAACTACCAACCTTCAAGCATATGAAGCCTTCCTTAGGTATACTGAACTCAGCCAGTCCAAGTCATTTGAAGCAGCACACACAGGGGCCCTAACCATAGAGCGGATCTCCCCCTCTAGATTTTCTCCTTCCGCTGACCTTGATAAGGTAGCCTCTGTTCCATGATCAAGAACTTGACCACCTTACAATGATTATACCGGACAACATCATACAAGGTTGTGTCTCCTTCTTTATTTGACAATCTCAACATCACTTTTGCTATTAACCTAAATGTTGCATCATCCTCTAAAGTTTTTAGTACTTTTGATTATATGTTTTTATCGATTGTATTACTAAACCGAATCAATAAATTTATCTATTTGAAGAAAAAAAATATTTTATTTGTTGGAAAATACCAAATCACTGAAGCATACCATGTGAATCAATTCTTCACCTTTTCGTCTCTTACGGAATCATCTTTCTGAATCAACTAGTATAGGTTTCTTCCCCCTACTTGGCTTTTCACTTTACAACGTATAAGAAAATTGGCTTTTTTGGAGCGAGTTTTTCATTTGCTTAAAAATGATTTTATTGAGATGTTAGATATTTTATTGATTTATTAATTTCTTTTAGGGAAAGGGCCAGAGGAAAGTAGTGAAATCGGATCTCAAATAATTATTGGTTATAGTTTTCGAAAATTGTTTTATATTCTAAAAATAAAAAGAACAAGAAAAACAGAGAGAACATGTTCGATTCTCAGTTTGGAGTGAACACGTTTGACTGCCTATATCAATATGACTATGAGAATAGAACAAAAAATGATGAACATAATTGTAATGTAATAAAATGGAACCTGTTTGCAGAAATCAGAAACTGATCAAGTCTTGTGTTGGACAAAATTTCCTTAAGACAATTTATTGCCCTCGCAGTGGTGCTTCGAGTTCTTGGCAATACGTCTCCCGGGATAAAATGATCTCCCACACAAAGGGAAATCCTCCCAATGGTTGGCTGTCGAACTAGAAACTTGTGCAAAACTCGCTCTCTTAAAATGAGGATGATATGTAATGAAAATGAATTCAATTTCTTTTTCCTTTTTTCTTTGTTTCTAAATGCTTGAATGTGTGTCTTATTTATAGACTTACTCATGACTGTTTGGTACAGGCATGAAGCTTGGGTCGTGTCCGGTATGTTCATGAAAGCAGGACCGCGGTCGTCTGTGTAGAAGATGCCATTCGGTCAAGCAATGCTTCGAAGGCGACTAGCGTTGGAGTCAATGGTAACATATGCTTGTCGCAAAACGACAGTGTTTCAGGTCTGAAAATATATACACAGCCAGTAGAAACCTTTATCCAAAAAGATAGGGTTTGGCTAAATCACACCCACACCCACACTTGTACCCGTACCAGAGCCCGGCCCGATCGAGGGCGAGGTGGGGGGCACGCACGTGTGGTGAACCAAGCATGTGCTAGGTCCTCCCCCTTCCACAAAACTGGAGTGCCCTTTGGGGCCCAAACCCCACTACAAGGTAGGTGTATATATACTCTTTAAAAGTCTTGTTCCCATCTTATGTGGGACACAAGCTTTTTCACAAGCTTAAAGCTTTTGTTACCATTTTCAAGTGGTGATGTTTGGAGGCAATTTAATTAAACCATTAATGGTTTTGGCTTATTTCGATATATAATCTTCATCTCCTTGGAGGAGAATACATTTCCCATGTGGACCCACTACAAAGTTTGTAGGACCCATTTTAATTTTAGCTTCCATTGATAGCTAATTTATTATGCTTTCGGAAACCCTTTTTTCCAACAATCCCCCACATGAATGAAATTATTAAAAATGTCTGAATGTCATCTCTTGACACTAAGAGAGAGTTCAGTTGGAAATTTTCTGTATAGAGGAAGGTAGCTTGTGGCCTTGAACCTTTCCTTGTAAAATGCTATCGGGGTTACTGATTGAGCAGTGAACATGATGTCTTGAACTGTTCAATCATTTGTGTAAACCAAGACAATAGCATTCACACAAAATCTTTCCTGACACAGTTGGTTCTCACGATTGTGTTCATTTTAGCCTTGAACAATTCCTAGTTTTATGAGTACTTCTAGAGAATTTAGCCTTTATCTTTCTCATAGAATCGGCCCAGTTCTCACTCACATAGGTGAATTCTTATGGAAAGTATTATGCTATACCCCACTTGTCTTTAACAAGATATAAGAATCATTAAAAGCGTGACTTACCCTGTTCAACGTTGTAGGCATCTCTATTCTGATCATATGAACGAGTAGAAGATTTGTTCTCCGTAGTGATCTTCAATGAGTCACATAAAATTCGGCTATCCCTTTGAACCTAGATCTTGGGATCTCTAATCAGCTAGGTTGGGTTGCCATTATGGCAACTCTTTAGTGTATAGGTTTTAAACCCATTCTCCTCAATGATTTACTTACTTGCTCTCTGGTCAAACCTTTGGTTAACGAATCCGCAATGTTCTCTTTTGACCTTATGTATTCAATGGTCATAATACCATTAGAGAGAAGTTGTCTTACGATATTATGTCTTCGACGAATATGTCGAGACTTACCGTTATACATATGACTCTATGCTCTACCAATTGCTAATTGACTATCGCAATGAATGCAGATAGCAGGCACAGGTTGTGGCCACATTGGAATATCTTCTAAGAAATGACGAAGCCACCCTGCTTCTTCACCAACTTTATTTAGTGTAATAAACCTAGATTCCATCGTGGATCTAGCAATGCACGTTTGCTTAGAAGATTTCCAAGACACCGCTCCACCACCAAGTGTAAATAGATAGCCACTTGTGGACTTCGAGTCTTTGGTGTCGAATATCCAATTTGCGTCACAGTATCATTCAAGTACTACTGGATATTTTGAGTAGTGCAATCCATAGTTTTGGGTGTATTTCAAATACCTCAAAACTTTAACTATTGCCTTCCAATGGTCCGGACTTGGATTACTTGTGTATCTACTCAATTTGCTGACAACGTAAGCTATGTCTGGACGGGACTTACATTAGGCTTCCAATTGCTTGTGCATATTCTTGTTGTGATATGCTTTTGCCATTATTTTTGGATAAATGTAGATTTACATCTACAGGTGTTCTCGTTGGAGCGCTATCATGCTGTTTAAATTTCGCCAAAATTTTTCTCAATGTAATAATTGAGGTAATATTAGTCTATCTGATATTTTAGAGATCTTTATCCCAAGTATAACATCGGCAACACCTAAGTCTTTCATGTTAAACTTATTGTTGAACATCTTCTTAGTTTAATGACTTCAGTATTACTACCCATAATGAGCATATCATCAACATAGAGACAAATGATGCCAAACCCACGATCGGTGTTCTTAACATATACACATTTGTCACACTCGTTGATTTTAAACCCATTTGTCATCATTACCGCATCCAAATTTCTCATGCCAACTGGTACTTTACTTTAATCCATAAAGTTTAACAGAAGCCGACAAACTTTCTTTCTTGACCTGGAACAATAAACCCTTCGAGTTGTTCCCGTAGCATATTTTCTTAAATCAGTCACCATTTAAGAAAGCTGTCTTTACATCCATTTGATGTATCTCAAGATTGTGTATAGTTGGAATAGCTATTAACATACAAATGGATGATATTCTTGTAACTAGTGAATAGGTATCAAAATAATTAAACAGCTACTTTTTTATTATGACAGCGACAGCAGGTCTAGCCTTATATTTATCAATGGATCCATGCTCATTTTCTTTGTGATTATCCATTTATATCCTAGAGGTTTTTGAACACAGTGGAAGTCCACTAGTTCCCACGTATGATTTTGCAAAATGGATTCTACTTCATCGTTTATAGCTTCTTTCCAATATGGAGCTTCAAGGCTCGACATTGCTTCCTTAAAGCTTTGAGGCTCATCTTCTAACAAATACGTTAGAAAATCTGGACCAAAAGATTTTGATGTTCTAGTTCTTTTACTGCGTCTAGGTTCATCATCATCTTGTTGGCCTTGACTACTGCTTATTGCAGTATCATGAGTTCTTTTACTTGAGTTCGGCCCGTACCAGATTTTTAAGGAAATAATTTTTCAAGAAGATCGTTCATGACTCAATAATAGTAATATTAACATTTTTGCATATCAAAAAATTTTTAGGTTATGAATCGACGATATGCACTATATTGTGCATATCAATATGAAAACATAATCAACTATTTTGGTCCTATTTTAACCTTTTAGGTATAGTACATACTTTATTAAACACCCCACACTTTTAAGTATTTGTAATAAGGTCTTCAACCTTTCCACGACTCATAGGGGGATTGGTTGGATTTCTTTTGAGGTATTCGGTTGAGAATATAATTTGCGGAAAGAATTGTTTCCCCCCACAAATTCCGAGGTAGTCCAGAACTTAATAGTAATGCATTCATCATTTATTTTAAAGTTCTGTTCTTACGTTCAGCAACCCCATTTTGTTGAGGTGAATAGGGTGCAGTAGTTTGGTGTATTATTCCATGTTGTGAACAAAAATAACGAAAAGGTGCTTCATATTCACCACCTCTATCACTTCTTATCACCTTGTTTTTTCTATCAAGTTGGTTCTCTACCTCATTCTTGAAATGTTTAAACATTTCCAATGCCTCATCTTTCTTTGCTTAATAAGTAAACATAACGATTATCTTGTGAAATTATCAATTAATGTAAGAAAATATTTCTTATCACCTCTGGTTGAATAATTTCGGATCACACACACACACACACATATATATATATATATATATATATATATATATATATATATATATATATATATATATATATATATGAATGTATTAATTCCTAGAAGGTTCGCTCACTATACTCAATTGATTGAAAAAGAAGTTCTTGCAAGTTTAGATTCCACACCAAATCTCACGTTTATGATTTGGATTTATTTTAAATTTAAGCAGGACATTCCATATTAATTAATCCATGCAATGTATTATAGTGCTTTTATGTCTAGTCTACCATGCCACATGTTGGATACATAAAATCGACATTTATATATAGGGTTTAAGCCCCTCAGCTCATGTTTTGCTTTCATTTTGTGTAGAATAGGTGTTTTTGACCTTTTCTACCGTTTTTTAAGCGTGTGTAGGTTTTTCGATGTCCCGTGCACATTTTCGTAGTGGTTTGGTTCCAGAGAACAAATGTAGATCATCTTTGTCGATTACAGGACGACGCCGGCGGAACCAGTAGTTCTAAAGTGAAAGGCATTTGTGGGGCGGTAGTACCGATTACCACACTAGCTGGTCTTGGTACCCACATGCGTCGGACGGGTGATGCAAAAAGATGCAAAGATTATGTAGTGCCGTACCCCAAGGTTGGAGTACGGTGCGCACGGTATGCGTACCACTGGCGGTACTAGTACCAACATGCGATCTTTGCAAGATTTGAGGGGAATTTCAATCTTGGTGCAAGGGCACACTCGTCTTTCGATCACCACTTCGAGATCACTAATGAGGATTGTATTTAAGCCCACTTGAAGGCAGAGTTAAGGGAGTTTGGATTCTAGGGTTTTGGCTCTAACCTTTGGAGTGTTTTCTCATATTTTTCTAGGGTTTTCATAGAGTAGAGTACTTAGTTTTCTTCTGATTATGAGTTTTTAAGCATTTGTAATCTTTCAATTTGGTTTTTTATAACGGTGTTTAATAGAGACTCGTTTTGATATCTCAATGCCATTGGGAAGTGTTATTTTTCAATTCTCAATTACTAGTTGTGTTCGACAATTATGAATCAATTCTCGGCTTTAATGGGTTTCTAAACCTCGTGATAGGGTTCTAACGATTGAAACTCACCTTCAAGAATTAACGACTAATCCTCTTTTTGTGATTCAATGGGATTTATGCGATGTTGAACCTTTGTGAAAATTCTTCTAAAACCTTAGTTTGGCATCTTCTTAACAACGTGTGAACGAGAGATTCTTGGTACACGTTGTGCTTGATCTCAAAGGCAAACTAAGAGTCCAAACAAATCGTCTAAGCAAGCGTTTGATATAGTTCAATTATTCTTTGTCTTACAAAAGCTTTTAAAGTTAAATCCCCCATAGAAGACCATTCATCAATGGCTCCTAGATGAGATTGTAAGTGAGAGGTGGGTGTTACCTAGTTGGTGGTGAGCGGAAACCTAAGGATCCTATCATTTGCCCTTCTAATTTTATAATAGTTGAAGTCAATTGGTTAATAAATCAATCAATCACAACCCAATTTTACTTTTGTCGCACATTCATTGAAGGCTTAATCCTAAGGATCACCTAGGGAACCACTCAATGAAATGACTTTGTGGACTCCCACTTGATATTATAATGCTTGGCGACATTAGTTCCTACGCTTAAGAATAATTTCAGCATAAAATAGACGGCTTCCACACATTTGAAGACTAAACATTGCTTGAATGTGTTCTTATTAATACTTTTAATAGGAGGTACAATGGTCATTACATTTATTTTGAAGAGCTCATTGCTCATGTACCCCTTCCCCACATACATCCCATTTTTGGTGAGGATGAAGTTGTTTGAGACAAACACCAACTTAAAGCCCTTCTTATTCAACAATGATCCAGACACTAGATTCTTTCGAATTTTGGCATACAGCACATCATTGAGTAAGTTCCTTACTTGATGTCATCACTTCAATACTACCTTCCCTTGGCCTTTAACCTTGGAAGAAGAGGAGTTGCCCATAAAGATTTGTTCTCCATTATCTATGTTATGATATGATGAGAACATCTTTTTGTCTGAGCAAACATGACGAGTAGCCCTTGTGTCCACCCACCATTCCTTGGTATTGTTGCCAATGAAGTTCACCTCGGAGGCTATGGCCGGGGGTTCATGTTTGAACATGCTAAGGCATCTACTTGATCCCACATTGGCTTGAAAGGCGTTTCTTCTTCGGATCCTTGGTCCTTGTGACCTGCGCGGTCCTTGGTGCCCTTGCTTGTTGCACACATAGCACTTTACCTTAGAACTTTTTCGTAGGACACTTGCTTGGGACCATTGCCATTGTGCTTCCCCTCTTCTTGTGTTATTGTGGGAGAATGCCTTGTTCTACAACATTGGCCTTGGATTCCATGATGGCCTTGCCTTCTTTTGATGCACGAATGTCTTCCTCATTCGGCCTCCTTTATCAAGTCTTCAAGTCTCATTTCCTTCCGTTTATGCTTTAGGTAATTCTTAAATTCTTTCCATAGGGGTGGCAATTTTTCAATAATTGCAACCACTTGGAAGGATTCACTAAGAGACATCTCTTCTGCATGTATGTCATGCAAAATCACTTATAGATCTTGAACTTGGCTGATCACAATCTTGGAGTCAAGCATCTTGTAGTCTGATTTTCCACTACAAACTTGCTTGAGCCACGTCTCAGGTCTTATAATTTTTGTCCAAGGATTCCCACAGTTCTCTTGCAGTATTGAAGGCGCAATACACATTATACAATGTGTTGTCCAAGCTATTCAAGATGTAGTTACGACACAAGAAATCAGCATGCTTCCACAGCGGCAACCACTTGCTTATCAGTTTCATTTTCCTTTGTGATACGGGAGCATCCTCTCAAGAACGGGTCAAATTTAAAGTGGTCAAGAGTAGAGTATAACAGCATCTTTGTTGCCACCTCTTGAAATTTGTCCCATTAAACTTTAGAACTACCTGTGACTGATTCCATTGGAGTCATAACAAACGTTGGAGGAGGCACCATAGTAGGAGTAGAATTAGTAGTCATTACTTGTTTTACTGACATAATATTAAGTTTAAAAATAACAGAGACAAATTTTGAAGCTGATAAAGAAAAACGTTATTAAATCAAAACAGGGTACTTGAAGTTCTATAATTCAGATATGTAGTTCTCTTGATTTTTTCCAGTTCTGAACTTTAGAACATGAAGCGAGGCGAAAGAGAGATTAAAGCTGATATATATATATATATATATATATATATATATATATATATATATATATATATATATATATATATATATATATATAAGCAAATAAATTAATACTAAGATTGTTGATTGCCTATATCAGTATGACTATGAGAACAGAACAAAAAATGATGAACAGAACTGTAATGTCATAAAATGGAACCTGTTTGCAAAAATTAGAAACTGATCAAGTCTTGTGTTGGACACAATTTTTTAAGACAATTTATTGCCCTCGCAATGGTGCTTCGAGTTCTTGGCAATACGTCTCCCAGGATAAAATGATCTCCTAATACAAAGGAAATCACTCCCAATGGTTGGCTGTCGAACCAAAAACTTGTGCAGAACTCGCACTCTTAAAATGAAGATGATATGTAATGAAAATGAATTCAATTTCTTTTTCCTTTTTTCTCTGTTTCTAAATGCTTGAATGTGTGTCCTATTTATAGACTTACTCATGACTATTTGGTACAGGCATAAAGCTTAAGGTCATGTACGGTACATTCATAGCAACGAACCTTTATCACGACCAACTGGGGAAATGACGGCACTAGAGAATGGGAAGGCATAAAGCCACGAAGGAAACGTAGTAAGCCTAATTGAATACTCATACCACTTATCAGCCACAAATACGACATAAATATCATCACACTGTCTATATATATGTATATATAACTTAAATATCAAAAGAGAGAGATGAAATCTCGATCCCACATACTCCGACAGTATACACAAGTAATAGAATACGAGCTGATTACAAAACATATTAATATCCAAATACTGCGGTGACACCTAGATGAAATATACAGGGAGTCAATAATAATAATACATGTATCCACTGTGAAGATATATGAAATCTGTGATCAAAGATGTCACGACGGGGAGGGCTAATAGTACGAAAAATAAGTGAGCGCTGTCAGTCATAAAGTGAAGTTAACATCATATAATCTATACCACATCCACAACATTAGGATCACGCATACATATAAATTCGGTATAATAATGCACTCACACATAAGTATGCATGCACACACATTAAATTTCATATCATCACATAGTCATCACAAAAATCGAGAACTCTAGCAGGACCCTATACTCCAATACTATAAGCCATATGGTTCTCTCAAATCGATGTGTTGGCGCCAGGAAGTACTCGACAGGGTCCTTAACTCCGATTGACACTTAAACCAACAAACTATAGGCTGGCGCCCCAGAGAGAAATGCTCGACCGGGGTCCTTAACTCCGGCAACTATCCTACCACCAATCCACTTAGCAGCGCCAGTAACGCTCAACGGGGACCTTACCTCAGGCATCCCGAGAAGAGCGGCTTCGACCGGGGGCTTCATTATGCATAAACATAAATACGTATCATAGTGATTATTAGAGTGCCATGATCTGATGTAACCCACTAGGTGGTATGTCACATATAGTTCCCATTACAAACATTTCACATACAATGCACGACAATATCCTTTTGACAATACACACTCCACATCCATCATCATAACGAGTCTGTATGCGGATATATTTCATAACGAACTAAATAGTTTAGTTACCACCATAGTAAACTCTAATTCCAATGATAATAATCATGATGATGATGATGGTGTAGCTCAATGCCATAAATGCTATGCCATGCATGCATATGATGTGTCGTAGAATTATATGATATCAACTCACGCAGGTATGTCGGATCTCGGGAGACTCGCTCACTGCCTTTTCGAGTATCGCAGCGAATTTGTCGGACAATCTAAAATGGGAAAGACGTTATTGATAAATAAGATTAAATTTGAGCTTCTCCACTCTAGACTCGACGAAAAACTCACAGACTAATGAGCATAGGCGTACTTATGTTCTCACAGAAAATTCGCGAACCTCCCCCACAAAAAGCGGACTTAACTCCTGGCCAAATAGGTCGAATCGATAGAAATACATTTCTAATTTCCCCAATTTATCAATGCGAGCGGGCCACAACTCTGAGATAAATCCTGGCTCGGCGCAATCCAACACAAAGGTCAACAATTCGCGATATCTGATTGATACAATTTATAACGGATAATTCATTATATTTGTATACATGGATAACTCTGGGATATAATTAAATCGTTTAATCAAAAAATCGACGGTTCTACTTACATAGGATAGATTAAACACAACAATAAAATGCCAGGCGTATATATTTTTTAAGTTACATCCTTTCAAAACACAAACATGAGCAATTAAACGATAAATAAGGCATTTTTCAATATTAAGTAACCTTTACGAACGAATTAAAATACGAATAGCGAACAATTATACAATTAGGGCTCGCGCAGCGTTTTAGAAATATAGATTCTTTACCGAAGCTTCGAATCTGAAATGGAATTGCACCGTCGGAATCCGCAGACGGAGGCGGACGTTACGTCCCCAAACACGTTTCGGTCATGCGCGTAGACGGTTCTTGCGGAAAAATTCAGCCGTCGGAATTAAATCCGGGGGTACCTAGCGTAGATCGGGATTAGAGTCAAAACAATTTTGCATAATTTTTAGGCGGCTTAAAAACAACTCAAAACTTAAAAGCGAAATTTTCTTCTTAAGTTTATCTCTCTAAAAATCACTACGATTTAAAGCTTGAAATGGCCAGTCATACCTCCCCCTAAGGTTTTACAGGGGGTCCGGGCTCAGCCGCTGTTTGGCGAAACACGCCAGTTCGGAGGCGACCACCTAAGGCGCGGAGTGACGGCGCCACCCCGCGAGAGAGGAGGAAGGAGCGCGGCTGACGATGTCGGGAAGCTTGTCGGCGTCGAGAAGAGGTGGTGGTGGCGGCGCGACGGTGGCTCAGGGTGGTCGGACGGAGGCAGCAGCGCCAGAGAAGAAGAAGAGAGAAAAAAAAAAAAAGAAGAAGAAGAAAAAGAAGAGGAAGAGGAAGGCGTGAGGAGAGGAGGGAGGCCTGATTTGAGGTCTCTTTCCCCTTCAAAAGTCAAAGCCCTAAAGTCCCCAAATATTTTATATTTATTTTTATTTTATTTTTTTTTTTTTATTAGGGCTTAATCAAAGTGCAAGCTAAATTAGGGATGAATTTACATATACTAAAATGTTTCCTATACTTTAACATTTAATTTAATCAAACTAATTATTTAAATAATTTGTAGGGTCAAACTACTATATATATACTTAAAAATAATACTCTAGTATAATAAAATATATATAGATAATTAGAAAAAATAAATTAAATAACCCACTTAAAAACGCGCTAAATTCACGAATTATTATTCTCTCCTTAAGAAAATTCGTCCTCGATTTAAGAATAAGAACATACCTCATTATTCTTTGGAACAAGTATGGGTAGCAGGCGTCGCATCTCTGCTTCCGGATTCCCACGTGCATTCTTCGTCGAATGATTACGCCATAAGACTTTGACCATGAATGACTTTTCGATCGGGTTGACGAACTTTGAGTATCCACAATGGCCACGGGTTTTTCGCCTCGTCGACAAATCCTCCTGGCCTCTGCTTCTTGAACTGTAGCATGGGAAGGATCGGACACATATTTCCTCGGCATAGATATATGAAGGCGGATGAACATTGGCGAAATTGTTGGCAATTCCGGTCGGTAAGCCCCATCCCCAACATCCACAATCTCGAATGGTCCCACGTAGCGGTGCTGACTTCCCCTTTTTACCAAATCTCATCACGCCTACGCATCGGGGAAACGAGAAATACATATACCTACACCGACTCCACATGTTTCCTCTTGGGAGTGCGCATAGCTCTTACGTCTTTGAAGCGGTCCTCAACGATCTCGAATGATAGGAATCTTTTCGAAGTGATTTGGACGATTCGGGACACCGCTGGCTTCCTTTCACCAGCTTCTTCCCGATAAGCGCGAATCATTTCTGCCATACAATGCCTCGTAAGGCGCCATACCGATACTAGCATGATAAGCTGTTGTTGTCACCTTGAACTCCACCAAAGGTAAATGCAATCCCATTGGCCTCGAAATCCATCACGCACATCATACTTATGTCCTCCAGCGTGCGAATAGTCCTCTACCGGGCATCCATCTGTACGGGTGAAAGGCATGCTAAGTCAATCGAGTACCAAGCTCCTCATGAAGCTTCCGCCAAAACCTAGAGTGAAGCTGGGGGCCCTGCAGTCGGACCTGTCCAGGCAGGATCCCCATGAAGGCTAACAATCCTCTCAATATACACCTGGCATACTTGGCTGGAAAAAAATGCGTCTTCACGGTGAAGTGTCTTGACTTAATCATTCGATCGACTATCACCCCGAATGGAATCATACCACTGGAAGTTCGAGGTAACCCGATCACAAAGTCCATGGTAATATTCTCCCATTTCCACTGCGGAATGAAGTGGCTGCGACAACCAGACGGCCACGATGCTCAAGTTTGACACTGGCAGCCGTCCGGACGCGGATACAAACTCCGCTACATCCTTCTTCATACCATTCCACCAATAGTTACCTTTAAGATCATGATACATCTTAGTGGATCCGGGATGAATACTGTAAGCTGTATGATGGGCCTCTTTCATAATCTCGTTTAAGGTTCATCAACGCTTCGGGGCCACAACCTAGTACCCCGATCTCGACGTGCCATCATCCCCGATCCTTAAAATCCCATTTGCTGACCTGCTTGAGACCTCATCCTAATCTTCATCAAGCGTGGGTCTCTGCCCGCGAAACATTTTAGTGCATCCCATCGGGGCGGTTGACTCACGAAATGTGCTAAAAGTGCTCAGACTTCAACGCCTCTAGTTGTAAACTAGCAGTCATACAATTCATACAACTCCTTAGTTAATTGTCACTTCTTACACTAATGTGGCGAGGCGCACGATGATTTCTACTCAAAGCATGCACTTTTTACATTAGCACTTACTGGGTGATATTGAATCGTACAATCATAGTCCTTAAGCAACTCCAGCCATCTTCTCTGTCTCAAATTTAGTTCCCTCTGCTGAAAAATATATTTTAAACTCTTGTGATCCGTGAAAATCTCACATGTCTCACCATACAGGTAATGTCTCCAGATCTTCAATGCAAAGATCCACGAGATCACCGCGCCATCTCCAAGTCACAGATGGGTAATTTCGTTTCAGGCCTTCTTCAACCATTTAGAAGCATAAGTAATCACCTTACCGTGCCGCATCAATACACACCCTAATCCGACTGAAGCGTCACAACACATCGCATAACCTCCTGCACTGTATGCAATGCCAATGACCGAGCGTATGTCAACAATCCTTCGCCTTCTCGAAAACTCGCCTCACGAGCCTCTGTCCACTGAAACTTCACATTCTTCTGGGTTAACCGTGTCAAGGGTGCAATGATCCGAAAATCCCGCACGAAATCCACATGACACAACCCATTAAACCTGCGAAACTTCAACCTCGCCTCACCGTGGCTGGTCTCTCGCCAATCCACACGCCCTATCTTCGGGATCCACTTGAATGCCTTCCTAGACACTACATGTCCCAAGAAGGTTATACTTTCCAAACCCAAAATTCACACTGAGAATTCGCATATAATTGCCGCTTCCCTCAAGGTCCATACTATCCTTAAATGCTCTACATGTTCCTCCTCAATTCCGAGAATATACCAAGATGTCATCACGAACACAATTACAAAGTTTATCCAGAAGGGTTTGAACACTCACCATCAAATCCATAGCTACTCGCCACGATTAGTGAGTCCAAAAGACATTACTAGGAACTCATAATGGCCGTACCTCGTCCTGAATGCTGTCTTCGGAACATCCTCATGTTTTATTCTCAGCTGGTGATATCCTGACCGTAGATCAATCTTAGAAAAACATGATGCACCCTGAAGCTGATCAAACAAGTCATCTATTCGGGGGAGTGGATATTTATTGCGAATGGTCACCTTATTCAGCTGTCTGTAATCTATACATAGCCGTAGGGAACCATCTTTCTTCTTTACAAATAGCACAGGAGCACCCCAGGGAGAAGTACTGGGCCTGACAAAACCCTTGTCTAACAAACTCAGAATCGCTCCTTCACCCTTCAACTCGCAGTGCCATCTCTATAAGGTGGCAAGGAGATAGAAGCCGCGTCTTACAACATCAATGCAAAAATTTATCTCCCCGTCAGTGGCAACCTCGCAACTCCTCCGGGAAAACGTCGAAATTGCCGAGTAGGGACATCAACTCTAATTCTATCTATCGCCGTGTCCCTTACAAGAGCCGATAACCCCGCACTCCCTCGCGTAACATCCGCCCAAATTGTGAATGGGCTCGAAATTAAATTAAGGCCGGTATCCGTCACCACGAAACCCAAACTCGAATCCCCCGGAACTGAAAATCACTTGTTTCTCCCTAAGAATCCAGTATGAAGCCCGGCCAACCAATCCATACCTAAATAACCTCAAATCAATTACATCCAACAAAATCGTATCCGTCAGAGGTCTCACTTACTACGTGAACGGACACGATGGAAAGTAAATATCTGCCTCTAAGGCATCACTCGTGAGGGGTAAAGGATCGATAATCCAGTCTCTAAGTCCGGGCCGGGCTGAACACCAAGCCTCAATGCAAAACTAGGAGACACAAAGCGAGCGCTGCGGGCACCCGGATCTAATAACACCCTAGCCTTAGTATACTGCACTAATAGTACTCGATACACGCATTTGACGCTCAAGGCCCCGAGGAGTGAGTGTAAAACTCGCTTGACCACGACCGGGACCGGGTAGGAGCTCGAAGCCCGACCTCGGTCCCTACCACCAACCCGCCTCCCGGAGCTCTACCCCCATATCCACGGCCCCGCTGGCCACTATACTGCGCACCCGCCCCGAGAAGGCTGACCAGGAGCCGGTCCAATCGAACCGGGCGCAACACTAAATTGCAGAACCCCCGAGGAAAAGGCTGCCGCCAGGAAATCTGGTGACATGATTTCCGGGGCCATATGGCCCAATCCTCCACACTAAAACAAGCCCACTAGCCACCATACAAGGGCTTCGATGCATCCGCCACAATGTGGGCACACACGTGCCGAACTGGGCCGCACCTCGAGCCTCGAACTCCCTGAACTATAGCCCCACCGGGCCTGTCCCTCATCTCAATCCTAAGCCCTATAACCCTTCTCCGTCTGGGCTTACCCTTTTGTGACCCCTGGTCTAAACTCGTCCGGTCTCGCTGACCTCGTACCACCCAAGTACTGCACCACCATAATACTCGCGCCGCAGGCAAAGGTACTAGCTCGTCCTCTCGCGCGTCTTCTTCTCTAG
This sequence comes from Tetrastigma voinierianum, assembly GCA_016808115.1. NCBI lineage: Eukaryota > Viridiplantae > Streptophyta > Magnoliopsida > Vitales > Vitaceae > Tetrastigma > Tetrastigma voinierianum. Next base: position 116,370 of record JAEQBH010005746.1, read on the forward strand.
CACCATCCACTAAGATACCATGAAGGCGAAGGTCGGGCCATCCGTTTCGCTAAATCATGACTCCAAGAAGCTACACTTCCTCGACCGGCACTAAGGATATGAAATGTGGTCCAGTTCTGCAGAATGTACTTGCTTCGCCTGCAGCCTGGCCGCTACTCAATTCCGAGCAAATTTACTAAGATACATGAACCTCGCGGTACTCCACTACGTATATCATCTCTCTTCACCGCTCAAACCGTCTTCTAGACTTTGTCTCATGGCAAATGAAATGGGAAGGTCTTCAAATCTCTCCTCGAACCGAGCCCATGTCATACCCTCAAGAAACGCTTGATGTAACTTTGCACTCACCGCAATGCTAAGCCCTGCGGAGAAACCCGCCATCTCAATCGTCCGTCTATCAGATGCTCTCAGATCAAATGCTCTCTTTCCACTTCGGCCCGTAAAATCCATCGGGTCACCGCATACTCCATCAAATACAACCTCATTAAGCCTCGTGTACCGAAACAAAGGAATGTGATCCGGTCAAATCCTAGTCCCGCTGAGAATCGCGCATCACGCCGATGCCTCTATAGTTGTCGGAGAGTCACCGCACTCTGGGCCATACCCGCCAAAATGCCCAGTGGCCGCCGACACGTGCATCCGCCGTGGCCCGGGAACCGTGCCCCGGGCATATTAACTCCGTGGCTCGCCCGTGGCCCATCAGCCGCAGATTGCCTAGTCGCCGCATCGGGCCTACCGCCCCCTTCGCTTCCAGAAACCGTGGATCGGGCCAAGGGGATACCTCATCTCAGGCCTCCCGGGCCTCATCATAGAATCGTACGCCGCGCCGCCGGCGATTCACCTCGATCTCCGTCTCATATCAAGAGTAAACACAAGACTATCGACATAAATGCACGCCTAACGGACAAGGTAACTAAATGCAATGGTGACAGTTAAAGACGAACTCGGTCCTAACTCCGCAAAGACGAAACATAGACTCTGTGCCATAGAAATGAACCCATCGCTTCGATACCAACTGTTACCGACTAACCTGGGCCGCGGACTGCAAGACTAGGAACGGGAAGGCATAAAGCCACCGAAACCCGTAGTAAGCCTAATTGAATACTCATACCACTTATCATACAAATACCTGACATAAATATCATCACATAATCCTATATATATATATATCTGCTCAACTTAAATATCAAAAGAGAGATGAAATCTCGATCCCACATACTCCGACAGTATACACAAGTAATAGAATACGAGCTGATTACAAAACATATTAATATCCAAATACTGCGGTGACACCTAGATGAAATATACAGGGAGTCAATAATAATAATACATGTATTCGGCCGTGAAGGAAGTACAAATACATCAAAGATCCGAGAAAGCAGGATGGCTAATATAACCAAAATAACCGAGACTGCCGGCCTGAGAGTGAAAGCACATCATATAATCTAGTGCTCACATCCACAAACTAATAATGGGATACGATACATACAGAATTACAAAGATAATAATGTGCACTCACATAAGTATGCATGCACACACACATTAAATTTCATATCATCACATACATCACAAAATCGAGAACTCTATGTGACCCTATACTCCAATACTATAAGCCATACGGTTCTCTCAAATCCAATGTGACTGGCGCCCCGAGAGAAATGCTCGACCAGGGTCCTTAACTCCAGTTGACACTTAAACCAACAAACTATAGCTGGCGCCCCGAGAGAAATGCTCGCACTGTGGTCCTTAACTCCAAAGAACTATCCTACCATAATCCATAGCCTAGCGCCCCGAGGAGTAACAACGCTCAACCGTGGACCCACTCTCCAGATCCCCGAGAAACGCCCAACCAGTGGAACTCGTATACATAAACATAACCACAGATCATAGTCCGATTATTACCTATACACGCTGGCCCCGATGTAACCCACTAGGTGGTATGTCCCGCTATAGTTCCCATTACAAACATTTCACATACAATGCATGAAAGAATATCGCACCTAACAATACACACTCACATCCATCATCATAATAGCCTCATATGCGATATATTTCATAACGAACTAAATGATTTAGTTACTACAGTAAATACAATCTAATGATAATAATCATGTCGATGATGATAGGTGTATTTCATCGCCATAAATGCTATGCCATGCATGCATATGATGTGTCAGAATTATATGATATCAACTCACTGTAGTATGCCTGATCTCGTATCGCTCCGCCTGCCAGTCACACTCTGGGCTGAGTCACTGGACAATCTAAAATGGAAAAGACGTTATTGATAACAAGATTAAGATTTAAATATACTCTAGACTACACCAAAAAACTCACGTGATCAAACCCATAGAATCAGACTTATGTTCTAATCGAAAATTCGCGTAACCTCCCCTAAAAACCCGGACTTTAACTCCTCGTGAAATAGTCCGCATCCGATAGAAATACATTTCTAATTTCCCCATTCGATCCAACGATCGCCACAACTACGTATAAATCCACGGCCTCGACGCAATCCAACACAAAGGTCAACACCATGAGCAAATACAATTGATACAATTTATAGCTTCTGGATAATTCATTTTCATTTTATACATGGATAACTCCTGATATAATCATTAAATACGCGAATCAAAAATCGACGCTGCTCTACTTACATAGGATAAGATTGTTCACAACATCGCACCGCGTATATATTTTTAAGTTACATCCTTTCAAAACACAAACATGAGCAATTAAACGATAACAAGGCATTTTCAATATTAAACAACCTTTACTTAACCCAAAATACTAATATCAACAACATAAGGTTAATTACTCGCACGCCGCTTTAGTGGTATAGATTCCTACCGCTCAATGCGAAACCGATTGCAACTGGCCGAATCATCGAACGGAGACGACGTCTGTCCCCGCACGCTTTCCCGAGGTCCGTCGACGGTGGGTCAAAAATTCAACTTCGCTTCGAAATTAACCGGGAGGGTACCTAAGCGTAGATCTAGATTAGGGGAGTCCAAAACAATTTTTGCATAATTTTAGACGCTTAAAACAACTAAAACGCATAAAAATAATTTTCTTCTGTTTATCTCTAAAAATCACTACGATTTAAAGCTTGAAATGGCGAATCATACCTCCCCTAAGGTTTTGGGGTCCCGAGCTCGAAACGGCTCGCCGGGCCGTAAACACGCCTGGGTGCGGTCGTTTCTAGGAGAGGCAACCCACCCAAGGCGAGAGTGACGCGCCATCGCGAGAGGAGGAAGGAACGGCGGCTGCGCGTGTCGAGGAAGCTTGCCTGCGTCGAGAAGAGGTGGTGGTGGCGACTCCGCGGCCAGGTGGTCGGACTGAGGGCAAAGCAGCCACAGAGAGCTAAGATAGAAAAAAAAGCAGTTAAGAAGAAAAGCAAGAGCAAGAGGAAGGCGCGAGAGAGAGAGGGGGGCCCCACACCATTCCTCTTTCCCTTCAAAAGTCAAAGCCCTAAAGTCCCCAAATATTTTATATTTATTTTTATTTTATTTTATTTTTTTTTTATTAGGGCTTAATCAAAAATTAAGCTAAATTAGGGATAGATTTACATATACTAAGATATTTCCTATACTTTAACATTTAATTTAATCAAACTAATTATTTAAATAATTTGTAGGGTCAAACTACTATATATATGCCCAAAATAATAATTTCTAAGATTAATAAAATATATATATAGATAATTAGGAAAAATAAATTAAATAACCCACTTAAAGCACGCTTTAAAATTACAGTATTACAGATTACATCACGTATGTGCGAGGTAAGACGCCCATTCAAATAAACAACGTTCCCAAACGACAACATGAGTCCACTGAACTGGCTGTCGCAAACGACAAAGATTTCCTGTGTCCGAAAAATATATACACAACGGTAGACACCTTTCTCCAAAGAGATAGGGTTTGGCTGAATCACACCAGACGGAGTTCGCCGGCCATGCCTGGGTGAACCAAGCATGCTAGGTCCTCCCCCCTTCCACAAATCGTGCGCCTCGCCTGCAAACCCCACTACAAGAAAGTTTATATACTCTTTAAGTTCAGATCATCCTATGGGACACGCTTTTCACAAGCTTTGTGCTTTGTTACCATTTCAATGCAGAACGCTCGGCGCAATTTCTAATTCACTCCTTAATGGTTTTGAGCAACTTAATATATAATCTTCATCTCCTCATGGAGGAGAACACATTCTCATGTGGTCCCACTACAAAGAGTTTGTAGAACCCATTTTAATTTTAGCTCAAAGATAGCTAATTTATTATGCTCAAACCCTTTTTTTTTCCAACATTTTTTTGTTATGAAAAACACATAAAATACAGAAAATACTAAATTCAAAAAATAAAAACAATTTTCACATAACATCATTTTCATGTTTTCGCTTTCAAAATCCATACTACATTGGCCATAAATTTAAACTAAATGTCTTTTAGTATTTTCTAAAATACATTTCAAAAGAGTTTTAATAATATGTTCTTTTTTTGTACGAGCTGTGGATTGAGAATCTGAGTAAAAATTTGGTATAATATAATAAGAGATAAATAAATATTTGGTTGTTGGGAATTTATATCATAAATGCAAATATAAAATTTAAACTGAGTAATACGATTTGACAGTGGTAAGTTTGGTGGAACACAAATAAATCCATTCAATTCCATATATACATAGACGCGACCCTCCATAGAAAATATGACAGATAAGATTGTTGTGTTTGCATCGATCAAGTATCAAAATATTGGTAATTGTTATGTTTGTATCGAAAATACGTGTATATATATATAAATTTTACGGATATATCAATGAATATTTTTATAAAAATATTTAAGATTAAAATTAAAATGAAATGTATTTGGATAATCATTTAATTATTAAATTGAATATATTATTATGATATTATAATATTAACTATTGTACCATAATAAATTTCCTGAATTTTTGATGACCTTGTCAAAGTGACTAAAATGATGATAATAGCAATTAAAATTTAAAAAATATTTGAAATTTCTTAACTATATTTATATTTATTTATTAACAAATAAAATTATTTCTATTTTTTTACTTCAATTAATTTTGTTAAAACATATTTAATCACATTTAAAATAAGAACTAAATTATATTTATTATTTATACAAAATATTTTATATGTGTTGATTTTTAAATTTTGATAATAGTAATGCGAATATTTTTATATTGATATTAATTTATAATTAAAATTATCTTTAATATGTTATATTATGAAATTAATTTTTAATTTTTAAATTTTTGAAACTATGAACGATTATTGAAAATAAAATAAATTGACAATATTATATAATGTAAAAATAATACAAGAGAATATAAATAAAATTTGAACCTTATACAATAACATACATTGCTAGTCTAATAGAATCTAGAGGTTCACGAAGGTGCATTACTTATTTTTTTTGCCATGGTTTGAACCAGGGGTTCGTTGAAATCAAGTATTTTAATGTTTGATAAAATCAACCAAGCGGATCAAGAATAGAGAAAAATCAACAACAAAAATAAGACAACAAATTTTTATATGGAAAACCCCTTAATGGCGGTAAAAATGCATGACTCAAAGCGACCACTTAAAACTTTCAATATTTGACGATATAATAACGTATCGTGGGAAAATAATTTCGATATCAACTTTGACAAAATATCAACTGTAACATAAAAATAAAATAAAAAAAATAAATGACACAGATTTTCGTGAAAAACTTCTTTACTTGAGAAAAAATAATGGGTCAACCAAGACAAAATTCACGGTATAAAATCCACTAAATTAAGTGAAAATAATATATGACTTAAATTAATTAATAAATTTTTTAATTTCAAAAATAATTTGACATTCCAAATATTGACTCAATTAATTGCATTTTGAGTCAAAATGTTATAGAATTTTTAACATATATTAAAATCATATATCATTTGGAAACAAAAATATAATCTATGATTTTATTATGATATTACTATTTTCATATTTTACTCTTTTTTTAAAATTTAATTGAAAACAAATTTAACTAACATTATATAAATTCAAATATAAAACATTTAGGAGCCACATCCAAAAGCAACTCATTGGGGGTAAAGAATACTTTAAAATAATATATTAACCATCATTATATAATGTCTCCATCATCGAGTACGCGGGTTCGACTATCGCTCTTTGCCTCAACCATCGATTTAACGTCTTCATGAATGTTAACTGATGATCACACGTCCTGATCCACTCATAACTAAGTGATTAATCCCTGACACATACTGCTTAAACATCCTTTCCCATACCCACTCAGGACACCTCTTCAATTTTTACATTATGAATACCATGCATATTAACATTGAAAAAACCCAAAGTAACAAAGAAAGATATGCCCACAAAAAGATTTCAAAATTCAAAAAGAAAGATTTCAAAATTCAAAAAGAGAAGTGAAAAATGATTATACTAGCGTATAGAAAAATGAATAAGGATTTTGATCTCTTTGTGAGAACATGCATATATTCACTTGTATAATAACAAAATGAAATATGAAGTCTTCAACTCATCATCAAAGAAAAACAATATTAACAAAATGAGCAAGATTAAGTACCTCTCAACTCATCCGAACTCTCAACTCATCACAAGTTGATCAATAGATTCAATACTAAGACAATAACAAATAAAGCAACACTTTCCAACCCTATATAACTTTAAATTAATTTCTTTCGAAGTCAATTTACATCTATGTACATCGGATTTCTGTTTAACACGAATAAATCCCTTGACAAAAATACAAATATTACATTTTTACGATAGAATTTTGACTATGGTATTACCTACAACCAAGATATACATCATCATCTTCAAAAATATGGTTAAATAGCTTATTGAAAGGAAACTCGCTATCAACCTCAAACAATTGTAATACCTATCCAAAAGGAAAAGCTTGTTGATAACATTGATTGAATTTAAGAAATGTATTAGTTTAAGGATAAAATTGTTATCACAATTTTCTAATTAACTTAAAGATAACAGTGTCTTGGAATAAGTTATAATAGAAATCAATAAAAGTAAGGTTTGGTGATTTACAACAAAATAACATAGGTAATACCATTAAATGAGGGGATAATTGGGACATGCATCACAATATTTAAATGTTTTTACACTTAAATAGTTAAATCATACTTAAATATGCATAATACAATCAAGCAAGTTTATTAAGTTGCATGACTCGACTAGATTCATCAATCAAATCTATCTCACGCGCTTGCAGAGTATAATACCATCCCAAAGAAGCCATGCTAATATATATTCATCTATGCATCCAAATCTTAACAATTCCCTATTAGCATAACGCAAGAGATTTTTAGATTTATAAGCATAAAATGTCTATCCTCGAACTATGAGATTTCAAGAAGGCAAAATATGACCAAGGATCATCAAAATATTGAGAATTCCCCCAATTAAAAACCTTGATCAATTCATGGTCATAGATTTGTCTAAATTTGTCTAAATTGATTTTGTATCATATTTGTCAGTGAAGGACGAATACATGAATATCGTAAAGCCAAATATTCCAAGAAGTGAATTGCTCCTATCCTCTTATATCTTTGGGCATATCGAACTATAAACAAATAGGCAATCAATCGAATGGTAAGAAGGGGTCAAAAGTAAGAAACGCCTATGCATAATCTCAAAATATTTGTTATAAAACAAATGAAATCCAATAATCAATAATTAGAATAAAATAAAATAATAAATAGAAATTAATATATTAATAATCTTAACTTTCATTTCTTGCCCTTTCGATAAAGTCTTAACGGATCATTTGTAATGGTGACATGGGTGTCATTTGCAAATATTTAACTATGTCGGCCGATTAAATTAAATATCCAGCATTCATTGTCATTCATATTATGCGTAATTTTGGTGACAATATCGCGGCATTATGAATATCAAGTGCTTGACTTTCTTCGTAATGATGGCAAATAGCAATGTCGGCTGCGTAAAAAATATCGTGCAAGCGTCGCGCAGCTGCAAAAATAGCATGGGGTGTTTAAATCTCACCGATCGTCTTTTATTATAGTGGCCCAATTTAACATACTCCTCCCATTCCTCGTCTATGTAGATCCCATATGCCAAAATTTCATCCACCAGCAACTTCTTCTTCTTCTTCTTCGTGTTGAAGACAAGAAAATAAAAAATGGTCGATAACAGGAGCGGATCTGCCGGTCCGACCATCGACAGGTAGCCTTTCCCATTTTTCTATTGAAAAGAACACAAGCCATTTGAACACCAGACCGGTAAATCAGGACAACGATCGGTTCTTCAAAAAGAGCGAGATCTAGAGGAATAAGAAAAGGGTTTTATGGCGAAAATGGTTCGGCAGTGTTGTCGCCGGCAGAAGGGGCGTGAAGAATCGGAACGGCGACCAGCGGTAGAGGTCCACAGGGTTCAAAAACTCCGCGACTCAGATGGCAGTCACTCAAATCGAACGACTCGGTCAAGATTTCTGGGTTTATAATCGTTCGATTCGGTCAAAAAATTATGAAACAATATGATGTAGCAAATAATTTGATCCATTTCTTCTCATCACAAGAAAAAAATCAAATCTTTCAAGCTTCCTCTGAAAGAACAAAAAATACCTGTGAATCTTGGACTTGTGGGAGTGACGGAAGGAAGGGTACCAGTCGCAAGTCGACTCTACTCGTACAGTAGGTCGGCGACAACGGGACGATCCGGCAGGGGACCGGAGTGTTGGCTGGAACGAAGCGAGGAGCAGAACCCTAAAAAAAATGTGGAACAAAAAAACAATTTTTTTAAAGAAGATAACCTTCTGACAAATCTTTAAAATGTGGAACAGCATTCTATTTAAGGGAGAAAAAAAATGCCCTTTCTTCTTCCATTTGTTTGTAATTTTTGAGTTTAAAGTCAAAATAGTTTTTATTTTGAAAAAAAAATACTTGAATATTTTTATTTTGAAATATTCACTGACCTAGTGTTTTTCCATGTAAATAAACACCCACATATACAATCATAAAGGGGATATGATTTTAAGATAAATCTTGTTTATCAAATATTGGTAAATACTGTTTTAAAATTTTACCTTAAATTCTCTTTCACTAATTATAATTTTAAAAATTTACCTTAAAGTTATATTTGATAAATACAATTTTAAAATTTATATTAAAACTACATTGATTTTATACATAAATATCTAATTGTAACCTAAAAAATAATATTTTAAAAAAATCTATTCATATATTAAAAAAAAAAGAACTATTTTGACACAAAACTATTAATTTCTTTTGTTTTGTTCATTTCAGCTTTCTCAAACGTACTCTTTGCGTGTAGTGTTTCAGACAAAATTTCTGTAAAATTCATAAATTTAATATTAAATAAAAGCTACCCTTTGCATCTTTATTAAATGTAATATTGAAAGCCATTTTCGTACATGTAATCAGAATGAAATTTTTAACCAAATAAAATAAATACGTGTTCTCGAAATTAATTATTTATGGATATTATATGTTGGAAAGTGTTTTACTAAATAAGATTGTGAATTTGCCATATTTTACCATAATTATTTATGGATATTATATGTTGGAAAGTGTTTTACTAAATATGATTGTGAATTTGCCATACTTTACCATCTGACACTATAATTAATATTTTACTTGCTCATTTATATATTTTATTTATTTGAGTATCATTTGATAATATAACTATAATACAGGGTAGAGGTAAAATTAAAAGAGTTTTAAGAAGAAGATGAATATAAGGATTTTCTAGTCATCGAAAATAATAATAAACATGCAAACAAAATTTATATACACATCAAGGGTTAGAAGTTGATAAAATGAAAAACTTTCAATTGCTAATCAACATAGGGATGAAATTGTGTGACCCACTCAGGTGAAATAAAAAGAAAAAAAAACATTGCATGATAATCATATATTATTTATAAAAAAAAAAGGTTAGAAATAGTGAGTCCAATTTATAAATATTGTCCAATTGTGTTGAAAGAGTTTTCAAAGGATATATTTTGTTACAAGCCCTAACCGTCCTTATGTTCTCCTTTTCAAGCCTTTCTTTGTTAGAGGTATGATTTTTTTGTTATTTTTAACTTAAATCATTGTTTAAATCATAACATTCCCATATTTGGTTGGTTTTGATAAAGTGATTTTTTCACTTCTTGATTTGGGTTTGTCTTTTATTTTTTTAACATATATATATATATATTTGTGTTTTATCGTTGACATGTTATAATGAGTAGTTATGTGCGTCCAGTGATTGAGCTTTTAAATGGGTTTCGTATTGGTATTCCGAATGTGAGGATTTGATCGGACATAAGTATCAAATCAAATCTTGTTCGTCAGTATGATATAGATTTAGAATCTTTATGTATTAAGAAAGCGTTTTGAATTATTAGATGTGTAGCGCTTAGCGAATTTCTTTCTTCATTAACTAAATCACTAATCGTAGTGTAAGTTTTTAACATTTTTTATTCTATATTTTTATTGATTATAATACTAAACTGAATCAATAAATTTATCTATTTGAAAAAAATATATATATTTGATTTCAAGAGCCTGAAATATCAAATGCGCGGCATACCATCAATCCAATTCTTCCCTTTCATCTCTTGTGGAATCATCTTTCAATCAACTAGGATCCAATTTCTTCCCCTCTTTGCTTTTCACTTTACAATATTATAAGAAAATTGGCTTTTTTTTTATTTGCTTAAAATGATTTTATTAAGATGTTAGATATTTTATTGATTTATTAATTTCTTTTTTGAGGGGAGAAGGGACAGAAAAGTAGTGAAATCAGATCTCAAATAATTATTAGCTATAGTTTTCGAAAACTATTTTCTATTTTAAAAACAAAAATAATAAGAAAAACAGAGAGAAAATGTTTGATTTCCATTTTTTTTTTAAAAAAAACATAAAAAATACAGAAAATATTAAATTCAAAAAATAAAAATAATTTTCACATAACATCATTTTCATGCTTTCTGGGTTTTCAAAAACTATGTCAAGAACAGTTTACAAATTTAGAAACCAAACAAATCTTTAGTATTTTCTAAAATACTTTTCAAAAGAGTTTTTAATAATATGTTCTTGTTGTAAATCAAAAGATTTAGAGAGAGATAAGGAAGAGACAAAGAGGTCGAGAGAAATTCGTGATTTAATTCATCTTTGATTAGGCGCATTTATGAGGCACATAATTGAGAAAATGCAGCTACATAAATGATAATCCCAATAGTGAGAAGGCGAAAACACTTTCGTAAATGAATGACATTGTAATCGGTGTGTCATTATGGTCATTCAAATCAATATTTATCTGATATTTATAACGCTCGCATGGTGGCCGTCACAAGATTGTGTCTTGCCTCAATTGAAGCTTTGCCGGTAAAACCCGATGGGATAAAACACGCGGGCAGAAGGAAAAAGAGTCTGATATACTAATATCTTTAACAATACTCCCCACGATAGTGACATGTCACCCCGTTAAGGAATCTTCGATTAAGCGCATATAATCGCGCTAAGTTTCTTGAGCGTTGTAGTAAGCGATCTTTTTAATAAGCTCATCTATTAGATTATCGTGGGCCTTCATATTGCGCATTGATCCCTCACCACTACTTTGAAGTTCATGAGTATAGAAGAATTTTGGTGAAATATGCTTAGTTCGATCACCTTTAATATATCGCCAGCCCCGAACTGCCTTGTCTGTACGCGTGTCTTACGTATATCTTGTTGGTTCAAATTCTTGTAAGATAATGCATGATTCTCGTGTGTTGTATCTTGGATCTCGACGAAACACATTCTCGTAGCTTCATGCATAGTATTTGCGAATGATTGGAGGAGGTGGCCACCGTAGTTGTTTCTTGATCTCAGGGATATAGCGGTATTTCCGTAAGTAAATATATATCACGTACGTGATCGAGCTTTGTGAGGTCAGAAAGATAGCACACATCTGCATAACTTGAGCAATTGTGGTTTCAATGTCTTAGAATAAAATAATCCCATGTCTGCGTTCCCGCGAATATCTTGTACATGTTTAATTCGTTCGGTGTCTTTTAGTTGGAGTGACGTATCTTACTAGTGAAGTGGCGAAAAGCAATGTACAGTGCAGTATAATTTTGCAAGATACATTAGTGCCCCAAATTACTAAGATATGATATAGGACGAGTAATTCTTCATTTTTCTTCTTTAGGCGGGCGAATCTTTAGTCACTTCAAGTGACCCTAGGCAAATGGGAGGCCCAGGGGATGTGATTTATCGTATAAAAGCGCCGGGACTTTTTACGTATATGTTGATTGATGGATTAATACACCATTTGAACAATGCTCGATCTGCAGGCCGAGACAATATTTTGTTTTCCCAGATCTTTCATTTCAAATTCATGCTAAGTAGTCAAATGTTTTGATGAGCTCTTAGAGTCCCAATTAAGTGGAAATCATCATATACCGCAATAGTACCAAATTAGGTTGCTACTTTCTTGATAAACGCGTAGACAGGTGGATTATTCACATATCCTTTTGAGTAAATAATGGCTTAACGATTATACATTCGGCAATTTGTTTCAATCCATATAAAGATCGCTATAACTTGATTGAATATATCTTTGTGGTTTGAATTCATTCTTGGCTTGATTTGAATCCTTCGAGGATTTTTATATATACATTAGTAATATCTGATCCATATAAATAAATTTGTGTTCATCCATCGACATATCAAGATAACCATTGCTAAATATATTAAATAGCGAAATAGTTGCATCCATTACGGAGAATATGTCTCCTCATAATCAATTCAGTCTTTGTGAAAACCTTGGGCCCTGAGGCGTGCTTTATATCGCACTATTTTATTTTGCTCATTTCGCTTCGAGCAGACCCATCTATATCAATAGGTTTTATGTCTTTAGGTGTTTGAACCTCTTGGTCCAAATACCTCTCGTTTGCTTCGAGAGACTTTAACTCTGATTTGAATTGCTTCTTTCCATTTTAACCCGATCATTTCGGCGTCGACATTCATCTATTTGTGGCTCTTGTCTTCATCATTATTTATGATGTTTGTAGCCACTTGGAAAGAAAAGTATCATCTATAAGGGTAGTATTTAGATTCAGTTTTACCCTTATGTATATAATTGAATTTCTTCATTGTTATGTCTGAGTCTGAACTTCGTAGAGATAAGCTGATCCAATTGATGCCTCTGCGGGGGCTATTAGTTCATTATTTATATTTGTCAATCCTTTTTTTCATTTTGTATGCTCTTAGGAGCGTCCTCTTGAGGAGTATTAAATTTAACATTTTTCTTTTTCTAGAATTGTGTCTTTTGAGCCCAGAATTGGCCACGTTTTAATTGTGGCTTAGGCTCATTGGCCATGTTATATTTCAATTTTCTCATTGGAATTTCAATCCTTGTTGGGATATTTGCAGCTGGTATATGTGAATTTGTAACTTTTGTTGAATAAATAAATGTATCAGTGTCGATTTGCAAGATCTTGTAAATGGTATCTTTTTGAACACTCTAGTTGAATTGCTTTGTGGGAGGGTCAAAATGAGATAAAGATGATTCATTCCATGTAATTTGTCGCCATTCTTCTGGAATTGGCTTTCCTCCCCCTAATGGCGGGAAAACATTTTCATTAAATGACAATGCCGTCGGCATTAAAAACCTCACTGTGAGAGGCTCGACATAGGTGATAGATGAGGATTGAAAACCAACATAAATACCAAGGCGGCGTTGAGAACCTAGTTTGGAGTCGTGTGTGGGAGCAATAGGAACATAAACAGCACAACCAAAAACACGTAGATGTGAAATATTAGGTTGGTAACAAGTTGGAATGGTGATAAATCCTGATTTGCTGTAGGTCGTAGGCGAATTAACTTCGCCGCATGAATAATAGCATGCCCCCATGCCGATAAAGGCAATTTGGTTTTCAAAAGTAAAGGTCACAACAGTGCTTCTTGGAGCGATTTAATAAAGATTGACCAACCGATGCAGTATTACATTATGAACGCGAACGGTGGGTGATGAACATGCATTCGATTGACATGCAATAATTAGGAAGGCTTGAGATGGGGAATTCACCGGCGTATCAAGGCGATTGTCTTGATAGGGTGATCAGGAAATTGGGCCCTTAGTCGAATTATTTGAGCTAGTAATTTAGCAAACGCGACATTCACAGTTGAAAGAGGCATACATGAGACCATGGTGGACGCATCAATTAAGACCATAAAATGGCCCGAAAGGGTCCATGGGTGGGTGAATAGGCCCACAAATATCGCAGATACGTTCACAGAAAAGCGAGTCGGACACAACTTTAGTAAAGATGAGATCTAACAATCAATTTGCCTTGAGAACAAGCGACAATTAAAATCATAGAGATGTTAAAATTTGTCACGCTTGTTAATGGATAATCATTAGAATTTGTAACTATCGCGCATCATGGAGAATCCGGGATGTCAGCTAGTTCATGCCATAATATAAATGCTTTAGAGTCATTGAACTTACGGTTTTATTATAGCATGGGATTCGATAGGCCTTATAGTTGTTTGATATAACCCACATGATAAAGAAGCCATTTGTTCCAAGATTTTGTTTTGCCCAAAATAATAGAGTAATGGTAAATCTTCATTTAAATCCACGATATGGTTTGATGTGATATCCATTTCTGCGAATATCCTTGAAACTAAATGATAAATTTCTATTAGATTTATTAGAATAAAGGGCATTATTAATTTGGAACTTGGTGCCATTAGGCGAAGGCGATTGTGGCTCTTAGGGCCTTTAATTGAGTCAACGAGGACACGGATAGTTGGACATTAGATGAAATTAATGTGTTAAGTTTGAAAAATATTTCTTATTAAGTAGGATTATTATTGGGTTATTGACACGGTCGACAAGACATTCATCTCGGCTGAATGATATATAATTGATCGAGAGTTGGAAGAGAAATCCATATATCTTCAAAAAGAAAAAACAAATAAATTATAAAATCAAAGTTTGCATTAGATAAATAACATAAGAAAAGTAATATAATAGTGCTATCGTCGTCGCCTTAAACATTGCCCACCACCGATCAAATGATCTAGATTTTCACTTGGATCCTCAGAATCATAAACATCAAAATGTTTTAAAGGTAATCACCATCATCATCAAAGAAGAAAGGATCATCGGGATCCCGCCTTAGTGTTTTTTTTTAAAAATCCAGTAAATTTGTTTCAATTTGCTTGTCTTTTCCTTTTATGGAGGCTGATAAAGTCGACCAAATCGCGGGTAATACGACCAGTCACGAACCCGACGCCATTCCCATATCATAACATTGATCTCATAATATTTTGTTGCGCCTGTGCCTTTCAGAATCGTTTTGACAGTTGAAACTTACGGTTGTTGGAGGGTATTGTTCTTTCGAGCTCGTCAGGAGGATCCGTGGATCCTTGGCCAGTTAGATATTCACTGAGGGCTCGAAATCCCGATATGATGGCGAAGGAATATTAAGGCATTAGCGCGATCACTGCCCGAGGGGATGCGGTGGTATTTCCTTCTTTGATGAGTATTTCCCAAATTCACCCAGCATCAAGTGGATTTAAATCAGAATCAGAGATAAATAATTTTTTTGCCAGAAATGTCAAGGCGGCAAATTCAAGCTTAGCAATGTTGGACATTTCTGCGAAATAATTAATATATTAATAAAGTAAAAAGAATATAAAAATTCTGAGTTAAAATTTATTAATAAAGTAATTGAGGCTCAGTGGTAGCATTTTGAGATCAAAATTTTAGATCGAGTTCGAATCTCTAAAAATTTGATTATTATTTTATTGAAGATAAATACGAGATTTATATATTATCGTTAAAAGTTATAAAAATAGCATATGTGTGTGTATATATATATATATTCAAATAAAATATAAATATTATTATTATTATTATTATTATTATTTAAAACTGAACGAGCGCAATGACTTTTAACATGTAACGGAACGAGGCTTGAATATATATATATAAATTTTTTTTTTTTATGCAGAAACTGAGGGGCATGAGTATTTGTTCTGATAGCGCCTTGCCTGCAAGTTTCGACCCGGGTGACTTAGTTTTTTTTTTTTTTTTTTTTGGTGGCTGAAGCGGGGCAGTGGATTCAGCTACGAAGGGAATAATATTGGATAACTTGTGGAAGATTGATTCTGTGTGATTTATAAGGTATATTAATGCTAAAGATGGTTTATTTATCGTTGAGTGGTTTCATCATAGCTTCGAGGCTATGGAAGATTGATCAAAATAAATAAATAAATAAAATAAAATAAAATTAAGAGAAATATCGTTTACGGTTTCTGCACTTTTAAATAGAACTTCGTGTTGATAGCGTGTTATAAATCAAAGATTTAGAGATAAGGAAGAGGCAAAGAATTGAGAGGAGAGTGCGATGATTTACATTTAAATGCTGATTAGAAGCGAGGAACATTTATGGGAACATAGTGAGAAGTGCTTTCACATCAAATGATACGTTAATAGTGGTAGCGCTGTAAAATGAATGACATTGTAATCAGTGTGTCGTTATGGTGGAATTCCAATCGATATTTATCTGATATTTATAACAGTTCTTTTTTTTTGTATGAGCTTCCGTGGGATTGAGAATTTGGGAGTAAAAATTGGTATAATATAATCAAGGATAAATAGATATTTGGTTGTTGGGAATTTAAATCATAAATGCAAATATAAAATTTATAGGGAGCAATACGATTTAACAGAGGAAAGTTTGGTGGAACACTCATAAATGTAAATATTAAATAGAAGCTACCTCCATTCAATTCCAGATATACAAAGACGCGACCTTCCATAGAAAATATGACAGATACGATTATTGTGTTTGTATCGATCAACTAGTAAATATCATATATATTGGCAATTAGATTTTATGAATATATCGATGAATATTTTTATAAAAATATTTAAGGTTAAGATTAAAATAAAATGGATTTGGATAATCATTTAATTATTAAATTGAATATATTATTATTTTATATTATTAGGATATCATAATATTAATCATTGTACTATAATGCCCCCTGAAAGTTTTTATGACCCTATTGATGACTAAATGATATGATAATTTAAAAAATATTTTAAATTTCTTAACTATATTTATATTTATTTATTAACGAATAAAATTATTTATATTTTTTTTACTTCAATTATTTTTGTTAAAACATATTTAATCACATTTAAAATAAGAAATAAATTATATTTATTATTTATACAAAATATTTTGTGTTGATTTTTAAAATTTGATAGTTGTGATGCTAATATTTTTATATTGATATTAATTTATAATTAGAAATTATCTTAATATGTTATATTATTAAATTAATTTTAATTTTTAAATTTTTTGAAAATATGAAAGGATTATTGAAAAAATAAAATAAAGTGATCATATTATATAACGTAAAAGTAATACAAGAGAATATAAATAAAATTTGCACCTTATATAATAACAGATCTTGCTATCTTGCTAGCCTAGTGGAATCTAGAGGTTCACCAAGGTGCATTCCTTATTTTTGGCCAGGGTTTGAGATAGGGATTCGTTGAAATCAAGTATTTTAATGCTTCATCGGGAAAATAACGCCACATATTTTCCGACATTTTGTTCCATGTTATTGATTTGATCACTACTTATCATGAGTGCAAAGGTTAATATCAATCTATAATGAAGTTCACTATTATGAGGTTATGACTTGTTGCTTATGCTTCTTGTGTTTAAAAGCTGTATATTTTTCCCATCATTTTTCATATTGGGAAATTTAACACCAACCTTCCAAGTTACTTATCTAATAAAGATTATCTTTGCAAACATTTCCTCCATGTATCATGCAACCAAAAAGGTCACAAATTATAAAAGCTTAACTCAACTTATTCTTAATAGCTATTAAAAAAAAGTGAGGCTATGGTGTCATCAAGCAACAGAGGAAAAAATTGTGAGAAAAGAAAGAAGGGTTAGGATTTATATTGCTTTTCTGAGAAGATGAAGAGCCAAAATATGATCGGTTTGTTCGGAATTTGTGATTAATCAGCTACAACATATTTTTTCAATCCTAAGAGTCTTGATCATGTGATGGTTCTCCTCTAAACACTCATTTAAGCATCCGCCATTAAATTTAACATTTTAACAGATTCACATCTTTTAGCAAAGATGATTGTTTCATTGGTGTTCAAAGAAATGTTTTTATTGTTGTGAGTCTCTAGTTTGATTACTAGAGAAGACTTTGGTTTACCCATTATTATCATTGTTGAGATGGTGAAAGTTTTAAACCACCTCTATGTTCGGCGGATTTTTACCCTCTTTTATTGAGAGTTTTCCATATAAAAACTTGTTGTTTTTTACCCTCTTACATTGAGAGTTTTCCATAAAAAAATTTGTCTTCTCACTTTTGTGGTTAATTTTTCTCCATTTTTGGTTGTTTGGCTTGGATGACTAGTTTTATTAACACCATTTTGACACACAAAGAAGGAAATGATTAATTTTCAAAATTATCATATTTGGTAATCTTTCATTTCATAACAAAACGTTATCAAGGTAGGTAGGCTCTTTGGCTTTACTCCTTGCATGTTAAAATGGAGGAGCAGAATTCGTTTGGGATGATAAAATCAACCTAAGCAGATCAAGAATGGAGAAAAATCAACAACAAAATGAGACAACAAATTTTTATGTGGAAAACTGAATTAACTATAAAGATGGTAAACACATATTCGTAGATAACTTAAAACTTTCAAAATTTCAACAATATAATAATGGGATATTGATGGAAAAATATCCTAAGATCATCCTTGGTAAAATATCAACTAAAACAGAGAAATAAAATAGGAAAAATAAAGGACACAATGATTTACGTAAAAAAAACTCCTTTACTTGGAGAAAAAACCATGAACCAACTAAGACAAATCCACTGTCTTCAACAGTAAGGAAAACCCAAAGTAACAAAGAAAGACATGACAAAAAGATTTCAAAATTCAAGAAGAAAGATTTCAAAATTAAAAAAGAGTACAGAAAAATGATTGTACTAGCATATAGAAAAATGAACAAGTGATTTTGACTTTTGTAAATGAACATGCATATATTCACTTATCAAACATGTTAAAAAAAGAAAACAAATAATAACAAAAATGAAAGATGAAGTCCCTCTCAACTCATCAATAGACAAGTTGATCAATAGATTCAATACTAAGTCAATAGCAAATGAAGCTACACTTTCCAAACATGAATAAAAAATCATTTCCAAGAACAAATTTACCCCTATAGAGCTTTAAATTAATTTCTTTCAAAGTCAATTTACATATGTGTATATGTGTACATATGTACATCGGATTTCTATTTAACACGAATACATCCCTTAACAAAAATCTGAGCATTACGTATTTGCGAATTTTTGGTGTGGTATCATCTATAAATAGATGCCACATCATCATCCTCAAAATAATAACTTGTTGAAAGAGCTTCATTCTGCATTATAACGAGCCACATGTCTATATCAAAAATCAGCTTGTTGATAACATTGATCGAATTTAAGAAATGTATTAGTTTAAGGATAAAATTATTATCACAATTTTCTAATTACCTTAAAGATAACGGTGTATAAGTTATAATAGAAATCAATAAAGATAAGGTTTGGTGATTTACAACAAAATAACACATGTAATACCACTTAATGAGGGGATAATTGGGACATCCATCACAATATTTAAATGTTTTTACACTTAAATAGTTAAATCATACTTAAATATGCATAATACAATCAAGAAAAATAAAAGGCATAAGTTGCATGCAACACTGACTAGATTCATCAATCAAATCTATCTCATGTGCTTGTAGGGTATAGAATACCATCCCAAGGAAGCCATGCCAATATATATTCATCTTTGCATCCAAATCTTAAACATTCTCTATATTACCGAAACACTCATTTTTTAGATTTATAAGCATAACACTCCATCCTGAGCTATGAGATTTCTCGAAAAGGCAAAATATGACCAAGCATCATGAAAATATTGAGAATTCCCCCAATTAAAAACCCTAATCAATTCATCGTCACAGATTTGTCTAAAATGATTTTGTATCGTATTAGTCCGTAAAAGACGAATACATGAATATTGGAAGCCAAATATTCCAAACGGTTCATCATATTGAACTATAAACAAGTAGGTAATCAACTGAAAAGATATACAACAAGAAGGGGCCAAAAGTAAGGGATGCCTATGCATAATCTCAAAAAGATTGCTGTAAAACAAATGAAATCCAATAATTAACAATTAGAATAAAATAAAATAATAAATATAAATTAATATATTAATAATCTTACATTTCATCCCCTCGCATTTTTTAGAAAGTCCTAACAAATAATGAAAATTCTCTATATTTATTAACTTCAAGACCATATTCAGAATACTTCTTAACATTCCATTGTCATTCTACTGCATTATAAATATCAAATTTAGACAACTTCCTTTGTAATATCACATAATATGAATGACTATAAATATGTCAATGTATAAAAAATATTAAATAAATAAATATATATATCATATAAAATAACCAAAAAAGAGAAATTGATTAAGAAAATACCTTAAAAAATCCAAACTGTCGCCTGCTACAAAATGACAATAACGATGGTTGATATACTCAATTATCCTGTTATTATAACCACTATTTCTTTCCTCCTCCTCCCATTCCTCGTGTATGTAGATCCCATATGCCAAAATTTCATCCACCAGCAACTTCTTCGTGTTGAAGACACGAAAATAAAAAATGGTCGAAAACCGGAGCGGATCTGCCGGTACGACCATCAACAGGTAGCGTTTCCCGTTCAGGTTCAGTTGAACCGTTTTTCTATTGAACAGATCACAAGCCATTTGAACACCAGACCGGTAAATCGGACAACCGATCGGTTCTTCAAAAAAGGCGAGATCTAGAGGAAGAAGGGTTTTATGGCCGAAATGGTTCCGACAGTGTTGTCCCCGGCCAGAAGGGGGCTTGAAGATCGGAACGGCGACTGTAGTGAGGTCAAGGGTTCAAAAACTCGGCACAACTCGGTTAATGAATCACTCAAATCGAACGACTCGGTCAAGATTTCTAGGTTTATGATCGTTCAGTTCGGTCAAATCATTATGAAACAATATGATTTAGCAAATAATTTGATCAATTTCTTCTCATCACATGAAAAAAATCAAATCTTTTCAGAAAAACAAAAAATTCCTCTGTGAAAGAACAAAAAATACCGGTGAATCTTGGACTTGTGGGAGTGACGGAAGGAAGGGAGTCGACTGTACTCGTACAGTAAGTCGGCGACAACGGGACGATCCGGCAGGGCGACCGGAGTGTTGGCTGGAACGAAGCGAGGAGAAGAAGGTGAAGGAGCCCTAAAAAAATGTGGAACAAAAAAACATTTTTTTTTTAAAGAAATAACCTTCTGACAATCCTTTAAAATGTGGAACAACATTCTATTTAAGAGAAAAAAAAATGCCTTCTCTTCTTCAATTTGTTTGTATCTTAATTTCTGAGTTTAAGCCAAAATAAATTTTATTTTGAATAAAAAATACATGAATACATTTGTTTTGAAAATATCCACCAACCTAGTATTTATCCATATAAGTAAACATCCACATGTAAATATAAAATTGCAGTTAATAAATATGTTTTTAAAATAAATTTTAAAATCGATTTTATCAAATATGATTTTAGGGTAAACTTTTAAAATCACAATTGATGGGAATATAATAAAATAAAAATTTTAAAACAGCATTCACAAAATACGATTTTAAAAATTTATTTTAAAATTATAAAATTACTTATGCAATTTTAAAATTTACTTTGAAAGTTTATCAGTCACTGGATTTTATCATTTTACACATAAATATCTAATTAAAAAAAAAGAAGAAGAATATTTTCAAAAAAAAGTCTATTCATATATATTGAAAAAAAAAAGAACTATTTTGACACAAAACTCTTAATTTTTTTTTTTTTAAAAGAAAAACTCTTAATTTCTTTTGTTGTGTTCATTTAAGCTTTCTCAAAATTACTTTTTGCGTGTATTGACAAAATCTCTGTAAAATTCATAAATTTAATATTAAATAAAAGCTACCCCTTATGCAGCTTTATTAAATGTAATATTGAATGCCATTTTCGTACATGTCATCAGAATGAAACTTGTTTTTAATATATTTTATTTATTTAAGTATCATTTGATAATATAACTATAATACATGGTAGAGGTTGAAAGGCTTTTTTTTCCCTTCCACGGAGTGATAGTAATAATTACAAATAGTCCAGAAAAATTATCTTCTTTTTCATTTTTCCTTTCTTACGTTACACATTCACTTGTACCGTGATTGCCTCACTTAAGCTAAATCGTTATGTCCGCCCGAGGTGATTGTAACACGTGTACAACAACCTTTGTCTTCCTGCCTAACTTTTGTCTTCATGTCCGAGATGTCTGTTCGACTCATCTCCCCAAAGCTGAATTAAGGCTCTTTGGAACGTCGTAACTTTGAAGAAAAAGGAAAAAATCATCTCTCTCGAACATCGCGATGTTAATCTACCGCCGCGCGAATACGCCACACGCGCTTCAACGTGTCGCGACTGGCTAAAATGTTTTTGAGCTAATTTTCGAACGTCAGCGACAAGTATTCGAACAACGCTGCAGTAATCGCGTAAAGACCAATCATATTTTCAGATATCAAAAATTGCAAACCTAAACTCTCTCCATTGATTTTGCATATTTGTCCATCGAAGGTCTTCCAAAGGCTTCCTAGCTAGGTTGATTTCGAGTACCCAAGAGACCAAAGAACATCCTTTGATCCGACAACCCTAGTGTTCTTCCACCCTTCAACGAAATTCTGGGTGAAAGGTGATTTTTTGGATTTCGGGTGATTCAAGGTAAACCACTAGATTTTTTAGCTTCTTTTGGATTTGTTTACATTAAGAAGAAGATAGGTGGTAGAAGCCTATGTTTTATGTGAAGAATAGTATTTCACACAGCACCCACCAAGTGTTCGACATTTTGCCTAGGCGAAAATATTTAAGTTACTTGGCTAACCAAAAAGGGTTAGACCACATTAGGATATTTTGGGGTTGAATTGAAAGCTTAGAATCCATATCCCCAACCCTAGCCTCCCTAGAGTGACAATGTCATCCAAAAGGCAAAAGGTTAGCTCAAAGAAAAGCTGGTCGGAAAGTCGAAGAACCGGCTCCTTAGTACGATCATGAGAAGTTCGCTAAATAAGGGCAAGGGCCGATAGCTCGCCTCCTTTCCAAGAACATGTCCTTCATTAAAGAAAAAGGTTTTCATTACCCGAAATATTTTTTTAGAAAAACCATAGCTAATAAGGGATGGAGGGCGTTGTGCCAACCTCTGAGGCCTGCTGCAATAATGGTTGTGCGTGAATTTTACGCCAACCTAGCAACCAATGTTCTGAAAAAGGTAAGGGTACAAGGGTGTTGGTAGACTTCAGTCCGTCTATCAACGAATTTTATAACCTAGAGCCCGTTAATTCTGATGCATATGATCAGCTAGGGGAACACCCTAACTACCCTGAGGTTCTTAGGTTGCTTATTAATGGCCGAGGGGAATGGAAGCTTAACAATAAAGGGCACACAATGCACTTCAAGGCCAAATACTTAGCCTACATCCCTAAGGTATGGCATCACTTCATCACATCCCATCTCATCCTAACGACTAATGTGTGTGAAGTGACTGTCAAGAGGGCCTTGTTGAATTACGCGATAATTCAGGACATCCCATTCGATGTGGGACAAGTCATAGAGGATGTAATCCTCTACAATAAGGATGCAAAGATGAACCTAGGACACCCCTTTCACATTTATGGTCTATGTAAAAAAAGTCGGGGTTCCCTTAGACGACAATGAGGCTTGGATACACCCAATTAAGGAGATAGTAGTGAAGAAAAACAAACCGAGTCTACCAAGGCTAGAAGAGGTTTATGATTCAGGGCATGAACCCTCCGATGAGGAAGAACTTAAAGCCTATCAGACTCTGTTTGGCATGAGAGAGGACAATAAAAGAGAAGTGGGTCAATCATCTACCCAACCACCACCCCCACCACCCATCTCCCACATGAGGAGGCGATTCCAATCCTTCTCCCACCTTGGGGAGGACTGGCACACGACCACAACGAGAGCCTGATGTCTATCGATGAAACCCAAGAACATCAGGTCTTGATGAGCCAGGAAATGGAAGAGCTAAAGGTCAAGTATGAAGATGAACAATCAGACAGCAACCAAGAGATAATCAAGCAAAGAACTCGCCTAAATTCTCACAGACACAAGGCCACCAAGCATTAGTGACCGTGGATCACTAGTGGAGTTTCATCCTCTTTATATTTCATGACATCAGTGACACCACCGCTTTTTGTCGGGGGTAGGCGTGGATTTATTGCGGTCAGTGTTTGATGTCTTGTACTTTTTTCGATCATTCTTTTGATGTTATATTCATGCATGATGGTTTGGGTATATGGATTGTTCGGGTATATGGATGGTTTGTGTGGGTAGGTTGTGCTTCAATTTGGCCTAGTATGAGGCCTTGGAGTCTTGTTTGGGTAATGTAGTTAGTTTTTATTTGTGTTTGCTTGTTTTAGGTTGTTTTAGCATGATTGTGTGTTTGTCTTTAGGTATGTTTAAGGTGTTATGTGTGAGTTGATTCCATGGTTTCTAATTGAAGGTCATTTTGATCGCAATTTTTTCAAAAAGACCGAGTAGAAAATGGAAGTGAATCTTTAGGTTCTTAAATGATCTGGAATTGTATGCTTGAAAGGTAGAATGACTTATTATCACCTTCTTGCATTTCGAGAAACCATTTCAAGTGGTCTAACACACACACGCATGTGTGATCTCCAAGTGTAATCTAACAGTTTCGAACCTCGTTTACTTGATTTATACTAGCCTTGGGGGAATTCTAACCACCTAAGTGATATGACACCTTTGCAAAAGAGAATTTCCATTGAGCCCCAAATAAAAACGAGAAAAATGCAAAAACAAGAGAAAAAGTGAAAAAGAAAAATAAAAAGCAAAAGAAAAAGAAAAAGGTCAAAAAGATGTTTGTGGATAGAATAAGTGGGATCATCTAATCTGAATCTTGCGCATAGTTCGAGGGGCCTTTCAAAGTCTAATGCCCTAAGCTAACTCGGGTCGGAGCTATCAATTTTGTGACGCCCCCCAATCCTGTGGGGGTCCTTTTTTTTTTTTTTTTACAACCGCATTTAAGTTTGTCAGCGCCGCGCGCGCCAAATTTCGGGTGCTAGGGGCCTTGGCCGTGGCGTGCCCTACGAACCGTCGCAGACGCGCATGGCCTTTGTCGCGGACGCAACACAACGCCACACCGTCGCACAGCGCCATCACGCCGCGACAACCTGGTTGCGACGCAGTGCCTTGCCCCATTGTCACGACATAGAGGGCTATGCCGCGACATGGAAAACCCCATGTCCTGGACCTTTCTGTCGCGACGGAGGGTTCACCCTGTTGCGACACAAGCTTAGACAACTCTGTCGCGACATCAAATTCTTTGTCGTGATGTAAACTCTCTTGGCCTTTGCCCCAAACTCGGTCGCGACAAGAAAATACTTTGTCGCGACCTAAAATCCCTTGTCTAGGCCAAAATCTCTCGCAACGTAAGAATACTCTGTCGCGACATAAAAACTCCATCCAAGGTTAGAACTCGTCATATTAATAAAAAAATATTTTGTCGCGACATAAATTCTCTTCACTCGCCAACTCGTCACGAGATAAAACATTTGGTTGGCGACATAAAAACTCTGTCTTTACCAAACTCTGGCCGACATAAAGTCCCCGCCAAGGGCCAAACCGTTGCAACACCTACTTCGTCAGCGACCATCTTGGTCACGATATGGAAACCTCTATCGCGACATCGTCATGACAGAGAAGCAAAGCATTGTCGGGACATGACAATACTATGTCGCGACCAAGCAACTACCTGCAGCCTGAGGACCATGTCGCGACACAGGGAACCCTTGTCGCGACTCAGGACTAGAAACTTTGTCGCGACCAGGAAACCCCTGTCGCGACCTAAAACTTGCCCAAACCTGTAATAGCCTTTTTGGCATTCCCTACACCACCAGCTTTTTCCCAAGACACTATAAGTTGTCACAATGGCCTCTAACATAACAGCGTAACATAAAATCTGGAAACCTATCAAACTGTATTAAACAATTCAAAATGAGTTTTATTATAACTCTTCTCTTTTACATAACAGAAAACTGGATAACTGTCTAGAATTTTACAAAATACAAAATAAGCCATAATCTGGCCTTCTTTACCATTAAGGCCTCAGATGAGTTCCACCTCCTGGTGTACCTTCAGCACTTGAAAAATATTTTCCCACGGGACAGCGAGTTAAATGCCCGTAGAGGGAATTCTCCCACAAAGGGCTACTCCCACCTAAGTGTACATGCTATGCCATGATTCAATCATTACAAACACATTGAGCAACAACATATGCATTTCTACATGAATGCTCACATGTCATGCTAATGTCCTGAGCCCTCACCGACTCCCTCACACATGCATATATCATGTGTGAACCAATGTCCCCAGCCCTCACTGACTCCCTCACACATGCATATGCCATGTGTGAAAAAAACCTTAATTTTCAAAACAAAAGATTTTTGTTTTATATCTCAACTCCTTGGACAGTCTCCGAAAAATTGCTTTATTCAAAAGTCATGTGTCTTTTGTGGGTAACGAACTTTCCGGGGTTTCACCGCAGGCGTCGTAAACCTTCCGACACTTTCACGGACTTTCACCGTTGGACGCATATGTCTGACCAAGAATACATGCCTTTCACTTAAGGGGGTGTTTATCCCTTCTTGCTACTACCCGACACATAATTTCAAACCGTGCGACTCTAGGACGTCGTCTATTTTTCAGAGCCCACCATTTTAACACCAAACACAGTGTTCTTTCATGCCATACACTCACACCCGTTTCACACGATGCCCCCGTGCATATGCAATGCAGAATGCCATTGCATGTTCTTTCATGTTACATGCATGATGAGAGCTACATGCAACATTTACAGATTCATGGATAAATCATATTCCATACATACAATTTCATCCATAATACAACCCATAAATACATCGTCAAAGATATATCCACATGATTTTTCACACACCTGCATGTTATTCAATCAAGAAACAACACACAAAACCAGATCTTCATGTTTAAATTCCGTAATAAAGCATTACGCTTAGCATGTCAATCCATGTCCAAAGATCGACACACTATAAAATCATTATACCCGTCGTTTTCCACCATACAACCCGCTTCGTAACTACGCTTATGAGAAATCGTAAAGGACCTAGAAATCGTCCGTAATTCACCAATACCGGGGCTTGATCACAACCGTTCGCACCAGCCCAATCTAGGGCTACACCTCATGGCTAATCGACAGCCCTTAGACAAGGATCAACCAGAGTAGAGAGAACCCTACTTCGAGCGCAGCCTAACTCGCTCTTAACCATCGAACCTCAGCCGTTCAACATTGGAAAATAACAAAGAGAAAACTGGGACTTCCTTATCATTTTTCCTTTCCCTTTCTTTCTCCTTTCTTTTATCTTTTCCCCCACCAAACTCCTTTTGGTCTAGGCGTAGGACATATTTCTTAATCCACCTTGACAAATGGCAATCACCATGCCATGTGTTTCTCATGCCAATTTTCCCCCCACTCAATTCATCCATGATAAGAATATGACACTTGGCTTTCCATGTGCCAAGTGTCCACTTGTTTGGTGCCACATGACACGTGTCCTTGTGCCATGTGTCGTCTTGTCATTCGTCCACTTTGCTTTGAAATATGTGAAATTCCGACTATCTCGGAATTCGACGTAATTCGACTATGTAGCTAAATTTCACAAGAAGAACTCAACGGTGTGGTCCATGTAGTTATCCGAGATCTAGCAAAATTCCCAAGCTTGTAGCTTGTACTGTAACGGCAATCTATCGTTACACTTTACCCGGGTCCTCACAGACTTCATTGCCCGCTACATGGGATAAAAGATGGATCCGTCCCACAATTAGGGCCTTTAGGTTTGGTTGAGTGTTCGAGGTGAAATTCGAGGGGAACTAAATGTCCGGTGCCCTTAACCAACCGATGGGGAGTCGCCAATGAATCCCCGCTACAAGGACAGTCAGCTAAAACTTATAGGCACTAGTTTTCTTTCATGTTAGGTAGCTTAATGTGAATAAAAAGGGGTGCGTTCTTATCATTTATTAGTTAGACTATACCACAAAAGGTATGTTGAACTTCTAAGCTCGGGGTGTTGGAACTTGGTTATATGTTGGAGATCATGAGTTAACTACACATAGATTTCTTGGGAAAGGTCATTGAGAACTTGGGGGGTTGATTTACTTGGTCAACCATTCCTTGCTTAGCTAAGTTCCTTAAAAAGTTTAACAACCTTAAGGATTTTACAATTTTGGATGAAAAAGCTAGCTTTGCAAGTTGTGTTCATTTTGATCATTCTTTTTAGCATCATGTGTATTATACTCATTTCGTTTGTGTTTTGGTGTGTTATTTCAAGTGTGTTTTGTTTTGAGTCAGTCTCTTGCTTGGGGACAAGCAAGAAGCTAAGTTTTGGAAAGCGATGAGTCATTCAAAACACTCATTACATACCCTGGATTTGAATGTTGTTTCCAGATCTATTTTGCATATAAATAAACGTTGTTTTGTTACATTTATAATATTTAGTTTTATATTTATTCTGTAGGTAAAATGGTGCAAGTGAGGCTTGTTGGAGACTTGAAGAATGTAAAACTCGAGAAAAATGGCAAAAATAAATCACGAAATGGTTCAGTGGGTTCTCGAAATCCTTCGTGATTCTGACGATGAAACTAATTTCCACCGTTGGATTCGCCTCCCATGAAATCTAGTTATCCGTAAAATTTTCACAAATTCTCGAGATAGTCTAATTTTTACGCTTTTTCTGCCGACGAAAGGTCCAATGACCCCAAAAATGGGATTTTTGGGAAATTTTTAAAATTTGGGAAATAATTTAAGTAAAGTTCATTTTAAAATAATTTGAAATTAAATCGGGAGGAAATATTCGCTCGGGCGTAAATGAGCCCAACGAAATGCGTGACACGTAAATGCGGACAATGGGCCAAGCAATTAAAACTTAAAGATATGTTAAAAAGGTGAAATGAAGGGAAAAAAAGGGAAAAAAAACATTTCTTTCTTTTTGGTTCGAACTAGATAGAGAGAGAGGGAGAGAAAAAAAAAGAAAAAGAAAAAATTCAAACTTCTTTCTTCGATCTACGGAGTTTCGTCGGTCGAAATTTGTCGAGCCAAGAACGAAAGTTTATCTACTCGACAAGGGCTACGCGTGGGTACCGAAAACACGAGATTTCTCCAAGGATTCAAGCGAGGAGTTCGGGAAATCAAAAGTTTCGGGTTTAGGAAGTGTCCACAAGACTTCCTAGAGTTTCTTCTACGTTCCAAGAGGTAGGGATTCTTCTTACTTTGGTTTGTTTTCCATTCTAGGGGCTGTTTGGTTAAGTTTTAATGCCCAAGTTTTTCAGTTAGAAAAATGGAGAATTTGGACTAGTATCCTTCAAGGAAATTATAGCCTTATCTGAGAACTTGATGTTATGATTTTGAATCACCCAAATTGGACATCTATAATCCAAGTTATGGTCCGTTTTTCGAGACTGCCACAGGCTACCTTGTTTTGGTCGAATCCTACCGTCTACATTTTTGGGACTCGATTCGCTTGGGAAAGTAAGAATTTGGACTAGTATCCTCCTTCAAGGAACTTGTAGCTCTATCTAATAACTTGATGTTAGGCTTTTGGAATTACCAAACTAACTCAAACTCCAAGTTATGGTTCGCTTTTCCTAATTGCTTTCACATCTTAGGCCATTTAATGATCTATAACTGCATTTTCGCCACAATCGGGTATATGATCGTAGTATATCATTGCTTGAATTGAGTGATATACTTGGCTGAAATTGCGTTGAAGTCAAATTGTATGTTCTAATGGTTTGGCTTGTGATGTGTTTGTGTATGAACAAGGCCACTGTACGGCTTGCTGGTAATTATTTGTGGACATGGTGTCATAATTAAGATGAGCAAGGTAAGTCATTGCTTTTACTATGATGATTTGTAAATGTCAATATATGTGCGTATAACATGTCGACACGACAGCGGGTTTATTTGGAAATTGTATGTTAATTGATATAATTGTCCAAATGATGCATGAGTATTATACATGGTTTAAAATGTCCATAAGGACACCTACCATATATATGGCATGGTATATAGGTGGCTGGAATGACATAATTTACTTATATGCACGGACACCGCATTGTGTTGGGTGTGCATGGTTATGATTATTCACTGTCTTGGTAAATGGAGGTGAGCTCTTAATGGGACAACATCCAAAATGAGTCTCATGGTTGCATAGCAATTAAAATAAGTGTGTCATATATGTTAAGTGGTAGATACTTCGTGCGAAAAACCCTAGAGTTGCGTTGGGACATGGTCACCACCCGCGGAAACCCGTAAAATGTTAGAAGGCGTGCGGGCGTCCCGCTGAAAACCCGGAAACTATGACCCATAAAATGCATAAACAATACGTGATTTTACTAAATAAATGAACAACGGAGGTTTATCCAATGAGTTTTGATTTGCAAACAAAAATATTTTTTTTCGAAAAAGGGTCATTAGATTAAACATCAATGACGTTTTTTTCACACTTGACATATGCATGTGTGAGGGAGCGCCTAAGAAATGGACATGGGGCATGATGAGTCTCATCCATTCATGACATGTGTAGTATTCCATGGTAGACAGACATTCCCATGGAATGTGAAATGATGTGGAAATGGCATTGCATGTGCACTTAGGTGGGGAGTAGCCCTTGTAGGAATTATTTTCTACTATGCATTGCTCACCCCGTAGTGGGACCCCCCTTTAGGTATAGGGAGTGTGTAGGGAGACGACGTGTAAAACTTGGGAAAAATTCAATTTTTCTGAAAAAGGTTAAAACGGTAATTTTAGTTGGAAATCGGAAATTTTCTAGATCTCGGATGACGAAACGAACTTCACCGCTATCTTTTTTCAGGAACTAGTTACCCTCACAAATTTCGTCGATTCGAGAGATAGTCCGACTTCACGTTTTCGAGGCATCTACACGGTAACACATGACATGATCACGTAGGATGCCATGGCACCCTTGGGGAGTGGACACATGGCATGAGCCATGTGGTGCACTCCTAGGTGGGAATGGTCTACATTGAGCCAAGTGTCAAGTTGAGGAAAAAGAAGGAAAGGAAAATAAAGAAAAATCAAGAAAAAAATGTGAAGGTGACATGTGGTAAAGGAGGAAAGTGGTGAGAATTTTCCCCCACTTTGATCCATACGGGTAGGAGATTCAAAAAAGAAAAAAAAAAGAAAAAAACAAGAGGAGAGAAAATAAAAAAGGAAAATGAAAAAGAAAGGAGAAGGAGAACAAATAAAAGAAGGAAGTGCGGGTGGATAAGGGGGAAAAGAAAATAAGAAAAGAAAGAAACGAGGGGGAGAGAAAAAGAAGGGAGAAATGAACAGGAGAGAGAGAGAGAGAGATAAAAAAAAAGGGTTCCAATTCTCTCTAAGATTTACTAAACCTAATTACAAGCCATGGAGCAAAAAGTTAAAGTTTATCCACGCATTTGCTACGTGTGGGTACCAAAATTCGAGTTTCATTCTACCTACAGGTATAGAATTTTCCTAATTGGATTATTTTTAGCCTAAAAGCCATCTAATGGCATAGGTTTTCTTCGACGCCGTGTGATTTAGTCCAAGGATTTTGGGACCACATTGAAAAAATTTCGACTGGTTCTGTGCGCCTGACCGTGTCGAGATTTGGTTTCGATTCGGATCGACTGCCTTCGGGGTTTTGTTATGCTGCCAGATCACGCTGATTTTGCGAGGGACTAATGAACTCAAAATGGTTCACAACCGTGAAAGGGACTGAGAGATGCCCTGTTTTTATGGGTCTGAGATTTGGACCATTTTGTTTGTTGTTACTTGATTGAATAACATGTCAGTATGTGAAAAAGATCACTGACATATTCTTTTGACGGATGCGAATTATATTAAAATATAATTATCCATGTTAATAAAATGTCAGATTTAGTTCTCATTTTTGTATGTAAATAACATGTTATAGTATGAAATGACATAATTGCATTTTCATATGCACGGACACGCGGCAAGCTCTGGGGCGTGGTGCATGGTAATGAAGTTATTCACCATTCTTAAAGAATGTGAGCTCATAAACGGGACAACGTCCAAAATTGAGACTCAATCATATAACAGGAAAACAAATAATAATAATAAATCCTCGTGTTCGGGGTGAAGCAAGATGGGGTAGATCCCCCCTTAAGGTGAAAGACCCAAATTTTATTCTTGGTTAGACATATGTATCCAACAATGAAAGTTCGCAAAAGTGTCAGAAGACGTGCGAAACCCTACGGTGAAACCTCGGAAATTTGCTACCCATAAAAACACATGGGATTTGATAAATTAAAATAAATATCGGAGGGTTGTCCAATGAGTTAAGTCATTGGGTAAAACACCAATGACTAGTTTTCACACTTGGCATTTGCATGTGTGAGAGAGTCGGTTAGGACTCGGGTTATGGGCATGAGGAGTGTCCTCTTATGCATGACCTGAAATATTCCATATATGATTACATTTTTTGTATGGAATGTGGTTTATGTATGTATGTCATCGCATGTGCATTTAGGTGGGGAGTAGCCCTTGTAGGAGAAATTTTCTACTAGGCATTACACTCGCTCTCGTGGGACCCCCTTCGTGCACAATGTGAGCCTGCATAAGGAGAAGGCGCTCCGACAAGGCCGTGATTTTCGAAGGAGGCCAACATGTGGCCTAAGTAACATTTTTGTAAAGTAGCTTTGTATAAAAGAATTTTATAAAATTCTTTGGACTATTGTATAAATGTTCGTATGTAATTATGGTGTAGCGGTCGTGGTCTGACCCCTACTGGACCGTAATTATTCATTTTTCATATTTTAGATTTAAATATGAATGAATTGGTCCCTGAAGGGCACGTGATGGAAGTGGTGCCGAAAACTCTGTCCATGGGTAGTCGGGTAACGGCCCGGCATCAAGACTTAGGTGCAAGAAGACCCAAGCATGTAAATTCATGGCTGGACGGCCACAATGAGACTCTAAATCGAGGCATCAGCTATATCGTGAGCCTAGGGTTTACGATTACCTAGGAGCTCAGGTGAGGGTATCCACCAATGTTTTCGGATATTGGCTTGTCATAGCTGAGTATCGAGAGTTAGGTGTCCAAAATACCTAGCATTAGTAGGTATGGGTGTAGACACGACATCGTGGTGCATCATCGCTTTCTGCGTTCTAATACACCACAGAGATGTATCAGGGTCGTGTGGAATATATGCATGATAGAATGTGTATAGAAATCAAGAACACTAGGTTGGCAAATTATAACCTTAGGTGTTTAGAAAACGAATAAGCATGATTACGTAGGAATGGTTATTTATGAGTGTTTGACATTACGCACCACTAAAGTGATAAATGAAAAAAGAGAATCTCAAATTGTGTAGATGACAAGTTGAGGGTGCGGACGTAGAGGTCGTCCACAAGGCAATAGCCGACCACCGCCTGACTTTGACTAACAAGCCTTTATAGGCCACGAGGTCGAATGGCCGCCATTGCATAAAGCAGCAAAATTGGGTCGTGGAGGATCAGTAACCTCCAACTGGGCGATAAAGACATCATCTCGACACGAAGGTGTGGTGGACCCAGCTGTGAATGATCATTGGTCCCAACAAAGCTGAGAGAATTTCGAGGCCATGTGAGATTACCTCTGATGCTACGCAGGATCAAGCTAGCCACATTTCGGCAGGGTGAGTCCAGATATGGGGCGGGATTTGCTGGGGAAGTTCTCGAGGACAATCGAGACGATGACATGGGGAGAGTTTAGAGAGCTCTTCATAGGTAAGTTTTTCCCAGCATCTACTAGGCATGCAAAAGCCTGGGAGTTCCTTGAGTTGAACCAAGGAAGCATGACTGTGCTCGAGTACATAGCTAAGTTCACTGAATTACAATACTTTGGGATGAATGGTACGTCACGTATATGGCTAAGGCAGAAATTTGAGGATGGTCCGAAATTGTCCATCTGGGGCAAGATTGTAGGACTTCTCTTACAAGACATGGACTCTATGGTCAGGATGGCTATGACCATAGAGAGAGAGATAGAGGATGCACGGAGTATTCGAGATGCGGGTACTAGTGGCAAGAGGAAGAGGATCAACCTGTAAACCCCCACATGTCTAAATATCAATAATCATTCAATTAGTTTTACCTATTAAATCAAAGTATAAGAATGATAAATATAAAAATGGTTACATAAATCATAGAAATAAACGCTTAGGTTAAATAACATTAAAAATGAATCGAACGTTTAAAACCTTAGAGTAGTCCCATAGACCGACCTTGTAGAGTGTAAAGGGAAAACCTGTAATTTTGAAGAAAAACAAAAATGCCCAATGAACAAAGAAAATCGTGGCCTGTCAAAACCCTTTTTCACTCCATTTCTCTTATTTTTCTTTGACTTCACTCTCACCCCACACCCTTGGAACCCTAGAACCTAGAGAGGAAGAAGGAAAGGCGACCCGGGATCAAAGCTCAAGATCCCATACAAACCAAGGATTAAAGCTTAGGGGTTTTCTCCCCATTCACTTACATCGAGGCTGGGGTATCTATATATGCACGCTTGGGGGCTATAAATGCTATATTTCCGGGTTTTCTCGAAACCATTATCTCTCGTACGTGGAATAAGGAATTTATTCTTAAATGTGTTCTCGTGGATTGATTTCAACCCTTAGTGATTGTGAGTAGAAACAACGTAAGTATGATCTCTTGTATTTTCTAACTATTTCGAATTGTTTTGCTATTATGATCAGGGATTCTTAGAAGTTTTTCCAAAGAATCGAGAGATGGAATGATTAGTCATGAGATCGATGGTCAAATAAATTTTCTCGGTATGGTGATCGAGGAATCCAAAGGGGGATTCAACTATATTGTGGGGAGTCAAGTATTATGGGGATCTAAATATATGGAAGTGTGTGGATTCTATAGTCGGGGGATTCTAGTATAGTAATGGGATTTTAATATAGTAATGGGGGATTATTATATAGTATGGGGATTTTCACGAACATGAGGATTTTTATATAGTATGGGGGATTCTACCATGATCCATGCGATTCGACTCACTCAGACATGTTTTTAAAAGAAAAAGAAAATTACTTTAATTTCGACCTCACTGAATGATTTCTTTATGTGTGAGATTCTTATATACTAATGGGATATTCTTATATAGTATGAGGGATTCTAATATAGTATGGGGGATTTTTTATATAACATGGGGGATTCTTATATATTATGGGGGATTCTGGTATGGTGACTTGTTATGAGATTTGATTGTTGGTAGGACAAATTTATGATGAAATGAGGGTTCCTTGTAAGGATGCTCAATTTATTCTCAAGAGGTTCCTGGTAAGGATGCTTGATAAATATCATTATGATGAAATTTAGAGGTTCTTGTAAGTGATTGCTCAACTTATGTTCAAGAGGTTCCTGTAAAGGATGCTTGATAAATACTACGGTGATGATGAGAGGTCTTTGCGATGCTCAACTTATGCTCAAGAGGTTCCTTGTAAGGATGCTTGATAAACACTATTATGATGAATGATGTTCTTTCTTGTAAGGATGCTCAACCTATGCTCACAAGAGGTTCTTGTAAGATGTTTAGAAACACTTTATTATTGTGATGAATGAGAGGTTCTCAGGGGGCGGATGCCTCAACCGATGCTTGAGAAACACTATTATGATGAATGAGAGGTTCCTCAGAAGAATGCTCAACCCATGCTCAAGAGAGGTCTCGTAAGGATGCTCAGAAAACACTAATATGATGAATGAGAGGTTCTCAGAAGGATAATTAACCTATGCTCAAGAGGTTCCTTGTAAGGATGCTTGAGAAACCCTACTATGATTAATGAGAGGTTCCTTGTAAGGATGCTCAACCTATGCTTAAGAGGTTCCTTGTAAGGATGTTTGAGAAAACTACTATGATGAATGAGAGGTTCCTTGTAAGGATGCTCAACCTATGCTCAAGAGGTTCTTTGTAAGGATGCTGAAAACTACTATGATGAATGAGAGGTTCCTCGTAAGGATGCTCAACCTATGCTCAAGAGGTTCACTAGAAGGACGTTGATAAACAAAAATAACTGGGCTGGAAATAAGATTTTTGGTGAAAAACCGCTTATAATCTTGTTTAAGCGTTGTTTGGCGTACATTTAATTTTGTGTTTCTACTATAAACTTGAGATCCGTTTCGCAAATGCCATTGCAAAATTGTACGCCCATGATATGTTATAAAAATGAGACCGACCGTTTTTCATATACTTTCTAAACTCATTGAGCTCCTCGGGAGGATTTCTACGCAGTTTGCTCACCCCTACTTACATCCCTTTCATTTTACCTTCGAGGAGGTGGTAGGAGCCGAGGAACCCGCGTATTGGGGAGGCCCCACCCGAGAGGAATCTGTAACCGCGAGAACATGTGAGTTATTTCATTGCATTTAGACTAGAGAAATTATTTTGAAATCATGTAAAGTCTAGTATTTTGTTATTTACAAGTATCATAGTTTAATTCTTTGAAATGTAAAGTATTGTCAGTATATTCTTTTGCTATTGTGGCTAATGACTTGGCTTGTCTTTTTGAAGGTTATCGGTATTGCATACTTATGAATGGAAATCTTGGGATAATATTGTAAATATTTTATCGATAAACGGGCCCACATGGGTGATGTATTATAATTCGTAATGTGTCAGGTTGGTACAAATTCTCCTCGAACAAAGGAGACTTTGCCCGAATTTTGTTAAATTAAGGAACCCCGGTCATTTATGGATTTTATTAGTGGTCTCATGGTGTAAATGGTTGTTAGTATGTAATGACGTCCCAGGGGGGGTATTTGGGGTGTTACAAACCTTCTTCTAGTTCGGGAAAGAAGCATAAGATCATTTATGCCCTCAAGACTCAGTGGACGAGGCATCGGCTATCGTGGCCAAGGCTATACTAGAGCCAGTCGGCCAGACTGAAGATATGTTTCATTGCCATCACCATTATTACATGTGAGACGATTTCCGCAAAGGATCCTAGGGATATGGACACCTTGGGCCCCAAATACCAGTGGATGTGAAAGGACACACTCTAATGGGGCCGAGGGACCGCAGATTCCTGCCCCTGGTGCCGTGACAGTATCTTCACTATGCGTGATAGCCGTAGAGGTCGGTTCGGGTCGAGGTCGAGGATTAAATGTATCGTCTCAAAAATACCCTAAAATTTTTATAATAATTTTATTATATATTCCGGTATGAATCGAGCCAAACCTGGTTTTTAAGGAAATTGATACCAGAAATGAAATGAATATGTGAGCATATGATAAATGTTATATGCTAAAATGAGAAATTGATCGAATCCTCGAAATAAATCCAAGCGTAGTGCGCAAATTTGAATTAGTAAAATAAGTAAACCTAAGGGTCAAGAATAGAATGTTTAAACAGAAAAAGTGAATTAAATGGATAATGAAAGTGAAATGAAGACCAAAAGGAGAAATGAAAATAAATTGTGTAAAGCCAAAAACATGACCTATTAATTAAAATAGAAATAAGACCAAATGTGGTCTTAGAAGAGCACATTTGTGCATTTTGAGCAAAACATTTTTGAGAGAGAGAGAGGAGAAAAGTTAGGCTTTTGGAGGAGACGAGGGATTATGTTAGAAAATCCTTCCATTTGTTCAAGATCTTGCAAGAAGGAAGTTAAGAAAAAAAAACTAGGGTTTTTCAAGTGCAAAGGATTTGGCAAAGGAACCTACACCCTAGAAAGTCGTATTTGATGTTCGTTAGAAAACCCTAATCCATCCATGGTTCTCGCTCATGGCTGCTTTAGGATAATATTATGATGTTATCGGGAGTGATTCCTGGTTATTTTGTTTTGGGATTTTGGAGGATTTTTTGGAGGAAATTGCAAAATGAGGAAAACTTGAAAATTGGCAACAGTTTCTACGCCAGCAACAGAGGAAACCCAATGGCCATGGGGCGTAGACTTACGCCAAGTCATGGGATACCATTGCCGTAGAGAGGCCGAGGTGCCAAAATGGCACCCCTCGGGGTACGCCTAGGCGAAGGCATACGTCGCGGCTTAAATACTATTCATTAAATTTAACAATTTTTGAATTTTGCTCGAACACTGTATTCGTATTAATCGATAGTTTAAGACCCTAATAAATTATTAATGGGTTCAAATAAGGATAAAACTAAATGAAAACATACTGCACCCGTCGCCTCTGGCTAAGCGATCTGGGCAAACTTAGTGTCTTAACTCAAAACCGGCACGAAGACTAATCATTCACTAAAAATGTATAATAATTGTTTATCCACTAAGAGTAGACGTGAATTGTTATCGACTAGGGATGGGTGAGATCCCCTACCTAGGACTGAGATCGAAGGAAGAACGAGAGCAGATAAAATTTCTGCTAGTTCTGACTCTATTCCGATTCAAGAATTGTTAGTTCTTTGTTCATCGTAATTATATTCATATTTGAACGTTTGGTGTTTACTAAAATAAACCCGAAATGAGTATATGGAATGAGTATATCTTTGAAATGATATTACGAAAAGGGCATATGGATTGGAAAAATGTGATTTTAAATGTTTGAGCAATTAATCGCATGTGAGTGATTAATTGAATCAGAACAAATTGGTCAATTTCGACATCTCGGGACTGAATCGATATACCAAATTACCAACATGGCGGATGCACCAATTCCAGATCCATGATGGTGTATGGCATTGTTAAAATGTCCCACTTGGCGGATGCCGCACCAATCGACATCCGGGCCATGATAGCGCATGCATTTTGAAATGACCATGGCGGATACGCACTAATTGACATCCGCTATACGGAAGACCTAAATTGTTAAATGTGGGGCGCGCCAACAATGACAAAAAGGACGGGATTCATCGAATGGAATTTGTCATGAATGTGAATTGTATAGACAAAGTGAAATAACAAACTTTGATGAGTGAAAATGAGAGTTGTAAACTAAATACGTCCTTAAGAGTATATGTTTGAATCTCATGATTTGAGTTAAATGATTTGTAGCATGTGAAAATGCATATTTTGACATGATCAATGATTCAGAAGTGAAAGCAGCATGTGAAAATGAATAAGCATGAGTATAGTTTGATATAAAAGACATGGTTTTATGATAAATGCATGTCGTGTTAAACTAAAAATTGGAATAAAACTGTATAGAACCACTAAGCATGAAAATGTTTAGCGTGTAGTTTTTATCTATGCGCAGGTTTTGAGTAAACAGGAAAGAAGGCAAGTCAAAAAGCGCAAAGTCATAGAGAAAGTTGCGGCGTATAAGTATATACCTCGTCATATGCATATTATTTCTTTTGAACATGTGATATTTTGTGAACAAAAGAGTTAATCTCCGAAATAGTGTTTTGTATATCATTTTGTAAAGGCATGATACGTCATTTTGTAAATGTTTTTAGGCCTACGAATTGAAATGCTTCCGTGTAATTGAAAACTCTAAAATGAAATGACATAAATAAAATGTTTTGATAAGATAAATAAAATGGTTGTAGAACCGCTTTTGTTCTGATTCGCCATTCTGCCTGGCCTGATCAACGCGACACTTTTGAAAAAAAGATAAAAAAAAATAAAAAGGTAAATAAAAAGAATTAAACAAGCATCCCGAATCCGGGTCGACCACAATCGGGTCGGACCGAAAGGGGTGCTACAAACGTATTCACGTCGAGACTTTGCGACCTAGGGCGTGTTTTACACCATCACACTCCTGCGATCGAGCCGCCTGATCGGGCCTAAGAGGCAGTGGTATGTTTCTGTTATCTCGCCTATGGGCAAAGATATTGTTTGATTTATGGTGCATCACATTCTTTTGTTGCTGCATCTATGTGCATGTTTCTGGCCAGAGGTGGAGACCTCGATGAGCCGCATGTGAGTCTCCCTGGGGTGGACCGGGGTGAGATCGATCCGGTGTCGCCCGGATCAGGGAGTTGGGGGAGATCCTCGTGGATTCTCGTCACAAAGTGGACCTTTGGGTAATGGACATATAAGATTTTGATGTCATTCTTGGCATGAATTGGTTGATGGCACACCGGGTCATCATTGATTGCGATATAGAGGATTACTACCACACACTCCGAAGGCATCCGTAGACTTTTCAAGGGGAGAAGCATGATGTTTCGCCCCAAACTGCACCGACCTGTGGAGTGACGCTGATAGGTTATTAGCAAGCCTTACCTGGGGTTATGCGGCGACAGGATTGGGGGTCTACATCGAGTGGTTTGCGAGTATAAGGATGCGTTTCCAGATGCGCTACCGAGATTACCTCTGCACAGGGATGTGGACTTTGTCATTGAGTTACACCTTGGTACGTCGCCAATTTCTATGACCTCAGAATGGCACCGTCAGAAACAGTAGAACTTAAGGTCCAACTTCAAAAATTGTTGGACAAGGGTTTTATTGCACCAGCACTTCACCACGGGCGCTCGATTCGCTTTTACAAGAAGAATGACAAACTCTTCGATCGCGCATCGATTATGCATACCGAATGTACACACAAGAACTCCAGATCAAATATCGAGGATCGATGATTCGCTTGATTGAATGAAGCGCGAGTCTACTCTAAGATATACCGCACGGCTTATCATCAATTGAGAGTTAGGAGACTGAGATATCCTTAAGACAACGCTAGGACGCCAGATGGGCATTTCAATTCACAAGGATGCCCTTCTCGTGCTGACAAATGCGCCGACAACATTCATGGATCTTATGCATAGGGTATTTAACCTCTACTAGATCGCTTTGTCGTATCTTTGTTGACAACATTTTGATCTACTCCCGCTTGAGGACGAAAGTAATGAGGATCATTCATG
Source organism: Tetrastigma voinierianum (assembly GCA_016808115.1). Classification (NCBI taxonomy): domain Eukaryota; kingdom Viridiplantae; phylum Streptophyta; class Magnoliopsida; order Vitales; family Vitaceae; genus Tetrastigma; species Tetrastigma voinierianum. The sequence continues at coordinate 157,464 of JAEQBH010005746.1, forward strand.
ATTGTTCTCCAGCACTCGCGACCATCGCTTGTACGTCAGTTCGGCCAGCCAGGAATTTTGCCATCGAGGTGAAAATTCCTCGGGGATACATCGTGTCGGGCTTCAAAGGCCGCAGAATCCCTGAGAAGGTCGAGGTCAAGCATAGTCGGGAGAGGCTCAAGTCAGCCTCTCGTAGATACGTAGTTTCAGACCGACAGGCGTACTACTGCAGGAGGTTCATCGAGGATTTCCTACTAGCAAGACGCATGACTAGATCACTGTATGTATCGTTTGCCGGGATGACCCGTGGTGAGAAGGCATTCCAAGAATCGAAAAATGAGGCTTACTTTCAGCCCCTATTCGAGCAGTCCCAAAACAAGGACAAGAGGTACACGGTATCAGGATGCCTCTAGTGGGACAGATCGGGATGTCTGATGCACCAGAGGGTCGTAGCTACGGTTCCGCAAAACCAAAGAATCATAAGGCACTACTCCTACACATGATCCTGAGTCGGGCGGCCATGGGTTTCTACCTTAAAGATTTAGCGCCACTATTCAGATGGCGAGCGCTCAAGTGTTTTAGACCATAAAGTCCTGGGCATATTCACACAACGAGACCTCAAATACGAGGCAAACACATGGATGGAGTATCCTGGAGGACTATGACTTCACTTCAGATACCATCTTAGTAAGGCAAATGTAGCGGGTCGACGCGCTAAGTCTAAGTCACTTCGGGAGTACCGGGCGAATAGCTTCGCCGGAGTGGTGCGTATGCCTCGAAACTCCGGTGGGGCGCTTTGGATTACAAAGACGGATCAGGGGGTCAGGTACTTCTTTCGGGGGTCCGTGGCTATGTCATCCCTACCGAGCGCAGTGATCAGTCCCAAGGGTGTAATTACTGAGATATCGGCCCATCGCGACCGTGTACGCGCAGACGGGATGATTTGTATCGGACCATCCACACAGATGGTAGTATTTGCATAAAGCGCGCGATTCCCACCGACCGACCGGAGGAGATCCTCCGAGTTCCATCGCTCCCGCTTTGCCGCGGCATCCAAAAAGCGGCACAAAGATGTACCGCACAAGACGCATCAGATTCTTCTACTAATATTATCGGAGCTTAATGAAGCGGCCACGCCGGAGATTTTCTCACGTGTTAGTGTGTCAAAGCCGAACATCGGCGCCAGTGGCCACTTTTTTAGCCATTGGGAGGTAGCGAGTGGAAGTAGAGCACGTCACGATGGACTTTAGACCCATCACTCGACACCGTAGGCATGATGCTAGTATGGGTGATTATGGACCTAATTCACTAAGCTTCCACATTTTCTAGCTGCTGATGAAACTTCTGCCATCGGAGGAATTCCACTGGCCAGGCCATCAGAGAGGACGGCTACATGGAAAGGGGCCTCATTGAATCTTATCAAGGATCCTGTGTTTATAGTAACACTTCGGGAAGAGTTTTCCAAAAGGCTGGCTGGGACACAAATTTGATGATGAACACCCGCATTTCATCCACGTACATGGTTAATCTGAGAGGACCATACATAAATGAGGACATGTCACAGCATGTGTCTTGGGTCTTGAGGGTAGTTGGGAGGAGCACTTACTCTTAGTGGAATTCGCCTATAACAACAGTTATCAGGGAAGTATACAGATGACACCCTATAGGCCTTATATGGGAGGCTATGCCGATCCTCACATTTGTCGGGATGTGAGGTGGGAGAACGCTCCATCACCGGTCCGAATCGATTAGAGACACCGGGAAGCGTGGATTTAGATACAAGCAAAAGCGGCCTTCTCACGCGTACAAAGCGCCCATTGCACGATCGCCGACCTCTGTAGCCTGAAAGGGTGATCACGTCAAGGTGATGCCTAAGAGAGGAGTGGTCGATTCTAAGAAGCAAGGGAAGCTAGTGCCGAGGTGCATTACCCGCCCTTCGAGATACTTTGAGAGGTGGGCATTACGTGACATCACTGGGCAAGTACTAATCAGTTTATCAAGTGTCTATGAGGTGTTCCACATCTCCATAATTCGAAAGTATACCCTAGATCCAACTCGGTGTTGGGGAGAGATTATTGTTGATACAAATGAGACCTTCGAGGAGGGACCAGTGTATATATTGGATAGCCGGAATCAAGTTTTGCGACGCATGACCGTGAGGCTAATGAAACTGTTATGCTAACACCGAGGAGTGGAGGAGGCAACTTGGGAACGCGAGGACACGATATGGGCCACTTATCCTTTCCTATTTGAGGATTAAGGTGCGTTGTTTAATATTTGGAACTAGAATAATTACTTCATATGCATGTGCTTGTGTGTGCTAGTATGTATGAATTTTTTAGGACTAAATTGCAAGTGGGTGGGAAGAATGTAAAACCCGAAAGAATTTTTCAAAATGGTAAATGATAATTTCATTGAAAACATGAAAATTTCAAGATCTCAAATGACTAAACTGACTTCAAATTGCTGATTTCATCCGCGAAATCTAGCTACTCCGTCGACTTCACGACCTCGAAATACTAATTTCACGCTTCAAGTGCACGAAGACACATGGTATAATCATGTGGATGCCACATGACACCCTAGGGGAGTAACACATGGCATGAGCGATGTGATGGACTTGTGTGAATGACTCACATTGATACAAGTGTCAAGTGGAGGAAAAAGAAGGAAAGGAAAATCAAGAAAAATCAAGAAAAAATGTGAAGGTGACATGTGGCAAAGGAGGAAAGTGGTGGGAAGTTTCCCCCACTTTGATCCATATAGGTAGGAGAGTAAAAAAAAAAAAGAGAAAATGAAAAAGGAAAAGAGGAAAATGAAAATGAAAAAGAAAGGAAAAGGAGAACAAACAAAAGAAGAAAGTGCTGGTGGATATGAGGAAAAGAAAGAAGAAAAGAAAGAAAGGAGGGGAGAGAGAAAAAGAAAGGAGAAACGACAGGGAAAAAGTGAGAGAGAGAGAGAGAAAAAGGGTCAATTTCTCTTTGGTGATTTACTTTAAACCTGACTGCGTTTTCTTCGGAGCAAAAGGCAAAGTCGATCCACGCATCACGAACTACACGTGGGTACCAAAATCTAAGAGTTTTTTCAAACTCCAAGAGGTAGAGAATTTTTTTATTTGGATTATTTTTAGCCTAAAAGCCATTTAATGGCATGGTTTTTTTTCGGGGCCGTGTGATTTAGTCCCAAGATTTTGGGACTGAATAATGAAATTTAGGAAGTTCGGGTGGTCTTGGAGCTTTGTGTTGAGATTTGGTTTTGATCCCGGTACTAATGTCTTCGGGTTTTGTTGTGTGTTTTTGTATCACAGTGATTTGGTGACGAATGGAACCAAAAATGGTTCACAGCCGTGAAAGGGACTGAGAGGTGCCCTGTTTTTATGGCTCTGAGATTTGGACATTTTGTGTGTTGTTTCTTGATTGAATAACATGTTGTGTGTGAAAAGATCATGTTGATATATGTTCTTTTGATGGATGTGAATTATATGTAGAAAATAATAATTATCCGTGTTGAAAATGTTACATGTAGTTCTCATTTTGCATGTAACATGTTATAGTATAAAATGGCATAATTGCATTTCATATGCACGGGGACATCACGTCAAGTCGGGTGTGTGTGCATGGTAATGGTTATTCATTATTCTTGGTGAATGTGTAGTGAGCTCAGAAATGGGACAACGTCTAAAATTGAGACTTACTGTTGTATAACAGGAAAACAATAATAATAATAAATCTCGGGTGTTTGGGTGAAGCAAGATGGGGTAGATCCCCCCTTAGGGTGAAAAACCCAAATTTTATTCTTGGTTAGACATATGTATCCAGCGATGGAAGTTCGTGAAAGTGTCAGATGACATGCGAAACCCTACGATGAGACCTCGGAAATTTGCTACCCACAAAAACACATGGGATTTGATAAATTAAAATAAATATCGGAGGGTTGTCCAATGAGTTAAGTCATTAGGTAATGACTAGTTTTCACACTTGGCATTTGCATGTGTGAGGGAGTCGGTCATGACTCAGGTTTTGGGCATGAGGAGTCTTATCTCATGCATGACATGAAATATTCCATATAGGATTTCATTTTTTGTATGGAATGAGGTTTGATGTATGTATGCCATTACATGTGCATTTAGATGGGGAGTAGCCCTTGTAGAAAAAATTTTCTATTGGGCATTTCTCACCCCGTCATGGGACACTCTTTTAGGTACATGGAGTGTACAGGGAGATAGAGCTCCGACGAGGCCATGATTTGCGAAGGAGGCTGACATGTGGCCTTGAGTAACATTTTTTTTGTAAAAGTGTTTTGTATGAAAGGATTTTTATAAAAAATTTTTGGACTATTGTATAAATAGTCGGGTATATAATTATGGTAAGAGGGCCATGATCGGACCCCTACATATTGTAATTATTAATTTTCTTTTCATATTTTAGATTTAAATATGAATGAATTGGTCCCGATGAAGGGATGTATGAAAGTGGTACCAAGTAACTCGGTGTCCAAGGGTAGTTGGTACCGATCCGGTACCAAGACTTAGGTGTAAAATGACCTAAAACATAAATTCAGCGGGTTGGCGGTTGTCATGAGGACCTCCTAAATTAGGCGTCTACGGCATTTCACTTAAGCCCAGTGATTTTAAGGAATCGAGGATGTGGATTTGATAAATATTTTTGTAAACTATATTAGAACAAGCTAGTTTTAATATATGTTATGTATAAGAGTGTTGTAATAAACTCTTATGGACTATTGTGATATAGTTGTATATTTGGGATATGGACAAATGGACCTTGTGTTGTCATTACTACTTCTATTGAGACCCTGGATGGGTTATGGTTATACTGTTATACAAGTTGTATGTTGGGTAGGGCTCCCCGAACAAAGGAGACTCTATCAGATTTTTGTTAAATCATGGGTCTCGAAAGAGGTCACGATGGTGTGTGGTCCGGGTTCTTTCGAAATCCACAGAGTCGACGGGTTAACGGGTTATCCAGAGACCCTTGGGTTTTAGGGCGTCACACGTCATACCTTGGTATCAGAGCTTAGGTAAACAATTACCTAGGGAGCTCGGGTGTGGGTATCCACAAGTATGGTCTTGATACTAACTCGTCTCAACTCGGTATCAAGAGTTTAGGTACGCGAATACCTAGGACTTTTGGGCATGGGTTAGATCATTGCATGGGGTGCATTATATGTTTTGTGTTCTAACATGCTCAATGCTTGTGTGTTACAAATTATGTGAAATATATGCATGACAGGATGTATATGGAAAAAGACGAACACCAGGGTTAGAGAACATAACCTTAGGGGTTCGGAAAATGGAATGGAAGCGGATTAGTTTAGGATGTTGAGATCTGTGCGGGTAAGGCACATGCACTACTAGTTAGACAAGGAGAAGGATCTCGAAGTTTATGGAGATCACCTCCGGTGCCACTAAGATAAAAGGCTAGGCTATGATCCGGATGGGGCGAATCCCGAGTATGGTGGGATTGGGTCCAAACCTCAAGGAACTTTGACTGATGACATGAGAGGGTTACGTGAGAGGCTCTTCGTAGACAGAAAACTCTCGGCGCCTACTTTCGACATGTGCAAGCTCATAGTTACAGAACTAAAATAAGGAACAACGACAGTGCTCAAATACATGGCTAAGTTCACTGAATTAGCCCATTTCGCGGATGATTATGTGGCCATAGAAATGGCCAAGGTGAGGAAATTCAAGGATGGTCTGAAGTTGTCCATTCGAGGCAAGATTGTGGGATTTCTCCTATAAGGTATGGACTCTATGGTCAAGACAACTATGGCCATAGAGAGAGAGATTGATGACGCATGGAGCATCCGTGATGCGAGTGTTAGTGAGAAAAAAAAAAGAATCAGTCTTCTTCTAGCTCGGGGAAGAAGCAGAGGACTTCTACTTCACGAGGATTTTAGGGACAAGGCCTAGCCAGACGAGGCAGATGACATGCTATCACTACCACCAGCCTGGACACATGAGACGGGATTGCCCACAAAGGTAGGGATCCCAAGGTTATGGGACACCTTAGTCCCAATCATCAGTGGGACATGCATAGACACAGTTTGTCTCTCCTTACCCTAGCACAGGCCAAGGGAACCCCGATATCGGTCTCGGTCAACCCTGGCTTCGCGGTTGTTTTGCGGATAAATTTAAAAGAGGCTAGGAGCATGGGTCAAGGTTGGAGTATAGGGCTCTAGCTAGGGACCGGGGACAATTTGTGTCTACACCATTACACCTCAAACTGAGCTGGTAGATCCGTCGATTATTCAAGGTATGTTTATACTCTCGTGCCTATGGGCAAGAGTATTGTTCGATTCTATACATATGCATGTGATTGTGTGTGTGATTTTCGAGGGACGAAATTCTGTTAAGGGGGGAAGAATGTAAAACCCAAGAAAAATTTAATTTTTCGGAAAAACGGCAAAAATAGTAAAATTGTGGAAATGGTTCAGGGGAGCCTGAAAATTTTTCTAGATCTCGGATGACGAAACATACTTCACCATTGGATTTGTCTCGCGAAATCTAGTTACTGAAAATTTTCGTCAAATTCCAAGACAGTCGAAAATTTCACGTTTTTTGAGGCAAAAATTTCAAAAGTTGGGAAATAATTTAAGTAAAATTCATTTAAAAATAATTTGAATTTGGCCCGGAATGAAATAAATCCATTAGAGCGAAACTTGAGGGTTAGACGAGTCATGACACATGGCGCAACGTGGGCCAAGCAATTAAAACTTAAAGATATGTTAAAAAGGTGAAATAAAGGAAAAAAAAAAGAGAAAAAATCATTTCTTTCTTTTTGGTTTGAACTAGAGAGAGAGAAGGGGAGAGAAAAAAAAAGAAAAAAAATTCCAAACTTCTCTCTTTGATCAACGGAGTTCCGTAGGTCGGAATTCGTCGGGCCAAGAACAAAAGTTCATCTACTCGAGGAGGGCTATGCGTGGGTACCGAAAACATGAGATTTCGCCTAAGATTCAAGCAAGGAGTTCGGGGAATCAAAAGTTTCGGGTTTAGGAAGTGTCCACTGGACTTCCTAGACTTTCTTCCATGCTCCAAGTGGTAGGAATTCTTTCTACTTTGTTTATTTTCCATTCTAGGGGTTGTTTAGTTAAGTTTTAATGCCCTAATGGGCCGTTTGGCCATTTTTTGCCCTAAGGGGCTGTTTGGCAAAATAATGAGTTATAGGAATAGTACCCTGTTTTGACCCTATATGATATCCAATTTTTGAGGCTGAATTTCGATTAGAAAAAGGGAGAATTTGGACTAGTATCCTTCACGGAAATTGTAGCCCTATCTGAAAACTTGATGTTATGTTTTGATCACCCAAGTGGACATTTATAACCCAAGTTACATGAATTAAGTTTTCGGGGCTATATAGGTTACCTTTGTTTTGGTTGAACCTACTATCCAGATTTTTTGGGACTGATTTTCGACTGAAAAAAAGTGAGAATTTGGATAGTATCCTTCAAGTAACTTGTAGCTCTATCTGAGAACTTGATGTTAGGCTTTTGAATTGCCCAAATCGGACCGCTATAACTCAAGTTATGGTCCGTTTTCCGGGACTGCTACAGCTTAGGTTGTTTAATGATTTGTGTCCAGATTGTTGCCACAATTGGTATATGATTGTAGTATATCATTGCTTGAATTGAGTGATATACTTGGTTGAAATTGTGTTGAAGTCAAATTGTGTGTTCCTAATGGTTTTAGCTTGCCAGTGTGTTTGTGTATGAACAAGGCCATTGTATGGTTTTGGTTGCTTAGGCTATTTGTGGGCGTGGTGTCACCGATTAAGCCTAGAGTATAAGGTAAATCATTGCTTGATTGGTGATGACTTGTAGAATCAATATAATATATAATATGTGACATGTATTGTGTGTAGTTTGTTTGGAAATTGCGTAATTGATATGATTATCCCGAATGATGCATACAGGTAATGCCATAGTTTAAAATGTCCATATAGCACTCATCATATATATGGCATGGTATAGGTATGGAATAAACATAGGTATTTCATAATATGCATGAGGACATTGTGTTGCATGCCGTATTATGGTTATGACCATTCATCATTCTTGGTGAATGGGTGGTAGGGCTCATTAATGGGACACGCGTCGAATGAGTCTCATGGTTGCATAGCATGAAAAATATGTGTGTTAGGCATAACAAGAAGGGATAGATACCCCATTGGGTGAAAAACCTGGTAGTTGCGATTAGACATGATCACCGTGATAAGCTTAGTAAAATGTTAGGAGAAGGCGTGCGATATCCTACGGGTGAAAACACAGAAATCCGTGGCCCATAAATGCATAAACACACAGGGTTTTACTAAATAAATGAACAATGGAGGTTTATCCAATGGGTTTTGATTTATAAACAAAAAAAAGATTTTGTTTTGGAAAAATGGTCATTGGATTAAACATCAATAACAGTTTTTTTCACACTTGACATATGCATGTGTGAGGGAGTCGGTTAGGACTTGGGACATGGGGCATGATGAATCTCATTTCATTCATGACATGTAGTATTCCGTAGTGAGATTGCATGTTACATGTGGGAGATGTGATATGATGTGGAAATGACATTTGCATGGCACGCCAGAGTGAGGTTAGCCCTTGAGAATTATTCTCTACTAGGCATTGCTCACCTCGCGCGAGACCCCCTTTCAGGTACAGGGAGTGTGCAAGGAGACGACACTCACTCGAGGCCATGATTTTGAAGGAAGCTAGGATGTGGCTTTGATAAATATTTTTGTAAACTATATTAGAACAAGCTAGTTTTAATGTATGTTATGCATAAGAGTGTTGTAATAAGCTCTTATGGACTATTATGATATAGTTGTATATTAGAATATGGGTGAGATAGACCTGTAGCGTAATTACTATACAGCCCGAGACCTTGGATGAGTTATGATTTATCACATTATCTGGAGTTGTATGTTGGATAGAGCCTCTGAAAAGGAGACTACCGCTGTTTTGTAATATGGATCAGATAAATGGGACACAATAGTGGCAGTATCAAGTTGCACGAAATCTGGTCGCGATTGATGAGTTATCAATGGGACCCGGTTTTGGGCGTCCGCAAGAAGATATTACAAAACCTTGCTCCGATATGCGACGTTAAAGTCGACAATGTTGGACTAGTCTTCAAACCCAACGTTGCGACGTTGCAACGTCGTGACGTTTCTGGACTAAGGATATAAATAAAAAAAAATACCTTATTTGGCTCGAGGCTTGTGCTAAGGAGGTCTGCTAGGGTTTGGAAGAGTCGTCTTTTGCAAAATTTGAAGAGATTTGAAGGCTTTTGAGGGAGAAACTTAAAGATCCTTGAAGATCCATCATCGTCTCAATTATTAGAGTTTTCCTTCTCTTTACTTTCATGTTTATTCTTAAAATTGTAATGGATTGGACTTACATTATGTTCTAATTTCGTGATCTTGGGTGCGGGTTGTATATTGGACATGAATATTATGTTTTACAGATTTATTAATTTTCATATTTCTATTTATCTTTTTAGTGGTGTTTCTCCATTAATTCATGCTTGGTTGAATTTAACATATTAATTTATGATCAATCTTAATATGGTGAGTGATTCTTTGTGAGATTTGAGAAGTGAATGAAGAATTAGACATAGATGAGGTAACATAATTAATTGGATAATATAGAAATTATCAATAGTGGGAGGCTTAGTGGTTCTTTGATCTTAATGTATAAGATTAACACTTGGGGTTATTTAAGAAACGAAACCTAATAATGTTAAATGGTAGGTTATTTGACCTTGAGAAAGGCTTATAGTTACTCATAGATAAGAACCATCTTGGAAGACATTTACATGAGATAATAGAATGGAATTTTAGCATTAACATGATAGGATTGTCAATGAGAGCCAACACTAGACTTTTATATCCATTTTAGTAATTCTAGGCTACTTGAAACTCAAAGGTTACATTGAAAGATTGCTTTAATTTAGTTTTAGTTTTCGATTGAACATCATAATCACTAAGTTTGAATATTAAAAGTATTATAATTTTGCTATAGCATCCGCATTTCCACTTTGTGGGTGATATCCCGTACATTAATTACACTTTATATATTATACAATATGCATAGTTAGGCCTCTTTGCATATTTTAATCGCACATATTTAAACACAATCACGCAAAGCCGCACATCGTGGGTGGATCTGAGGTGGGGCGATGGGTGTCTGGAGTGAATGGGGTCGGGCTGGGTGGCGTGTTCTTGCGGGCGACATTCTCCTCTCGTAGAGAGGGCGTTGGTTTGAGAAGGAGGCAGGTTGCTAATGGTGAGGATTGTCTTTGCTCTCGAGTACGCCTTTCTAGTTGCATCAGGCGTTGTTCCATGGAAGGCTCAGAACCGGATGATAGGTCACCCATTGATTAGACTGGTTCACTAGAAGGGATAGCGGTGTTCCCACAGACGGCGCTAATGAAAGGCTTTTTTCCTTCCATAAAGTGATAGCAATAATCACAAAGTAAAGAAAAGCCATAGCCCGACAAGGTATCTTCTTTTATTTTTCATGTACTCCTTTTATGCCATGGAGTCGGGTTACGAAGCTGTGCTCTCAGTGAGACATTGATGATAGTCCTTTCACTTTCATTCCACTCACTTGTATAGTGATTGCCTCACTTAGCCCTAGTATTATATCCGCTCGAGAGTGATTATAGCAGCGATGTCACGGCAACCTTGTCTTCTTGCCGAGATGTTTGTCCAGGGACTCTTTGCTCGACTCTTATCTTCATGTATCAGAGATATGCCTTGACTCATCTCACCAGCGATGTAATCCACTTTACGTGCCTCCCGTCGCGCTACTCGCGAATTAGGGTTTGAGTTACCCTCGCATGTTCAAATCGGGACACAGCCGTAACATCCGACTTGGGTTTTGATGCGTGCTCGAGGGTTTTATTCTCTTCTGGCGTTACCTAGAGACTTCATCCACTCATAGCGTCAACACATGGGAGGATTATAGCGTGCACATCGTTCTCTTCATCTTCATGCGAGCACAGTTGTCGAGAGTAACTCTATTGCGCTCGAGGGTCATTTTGAGTTATCACTTATGTCCCTTTGTCGCCTCTACTCGAGGCTCAGTGTAGGATCATGCACGCCCGGTCGGGAATGGAGCCTGGATTCTTAATCGCGCCCCTTCATGTCTTGTGTCCCTGGGACTTATTCCCTCCCGGAGGTAAAATGCAAGAGTTTAAGAAGAAAATGGAACATAAAGTTTCTAGTGATTGAAATAATAACAAGCGTGCAAACAAAATTTAAGAATTTTACATCAAGAGGTTAGAAGTTGATAAAATGAAAAACTTTCCAATTGATAATCAACATATATGAAAAATACATAGGGATGAAATTGTGTGACACGTAAGGCGAAAAAAATTTGCACATGATAATCATATATTATCTATCACTTGGCGTGTTACAAAAAAGTTTGATCATTGTATTTATCAATGATTGAGATTAATAAATGAGTTTTTCGGTATTGATTGTTCAGATGATAAAATTTGATCAGACATAATTATCAAATTAAATATTATTTGTCAATATGATATAGATCTAGAATCTTAGGTATTCTAAGTATTTTTGGATTATCAAATATGTAGACCTTGAACCGTGTCGCTCTTTAATGCTAGATGTCGCAATCGTACGTTTAAAGTTTTAGCCTTTTTGATTTCGTGTTTTTATTATTAAATCAAGTCAATAAATTTATCCCTTTGAAGATTTTTTTTTTTTTTTTTATTGCAAAGAGCCTAGGAAAATGCCAAATGCAGCATACCATCAATCAATTCTTCACCTTTCATCTCTTTTGCAATTATCTTTCAATCAACTAGTAACCAGTTTCTTCCCCTCTTCGCTTTTCACTTTACAATATTATATGACAATTGGCTTTTTGTTAGGAGAGAATTTTTTTATTTACGGAAAAATGATTTCATTGAGATGTTAGATATTTTATTGATTTATTAATTTCTTTTTTTAGGGGAGAAGGAACGGGAAAGTAGTGAAGTCGGATCTCAAATAATTAGGTCATGTTTGATTATAGTTTTAACTTGATTTCTATTTGCAAAAATAAAAATAAAAAACATAAAGCAGCGTTCGCGATTTTTTTTGATACAGCAACGTAAAGCGGCGAAAATCACTAAAGTTCAAAGAATAAAAAGCGATTTTTCGCGTAGCATCGTTTCTATGATGTGAGGGTTGAATACATTATATGTGATCCACGATCTACCGTTTGTTGGAAGGGTTTATCGTCTTCATTGAAAAATGTTGTTTGAAGCATAGGAATCTAGATAATGTTTGGAGGCTGAGGGAAGTGCTGATACATATTTGTGATGGGAGAATTAGAGTAAAGACAACGTTAGAAAAGGGAAGTTCTTATACCGTATAAGGCCATTGTAACTGAATGGATATATATTGAAATCCTTCTCATTCAGACTCATTAATGGGCATGGCTAAATGACAGCGTAGTAGATTTAAATGTCACTGCGTATATACTAATTTATTTTCATGTATTTTTATTATATTGAAATTTAATTGTTCCCATAATGGTCTATAACTTGATACATCAACTTATACGCCAATAGACATAACATCATCCATAACAAACAAATTTTCCCCTTTCATTAACAAAATATATATATATATATATATATATTATTATTATTAATTTTTTTTTTTTCCTTTCCTGAGCTTTCGAGGGATTGAGAATTTGGTATAATATAATCAAGGAGAAATAAATATTTGGTTGTTGAGAATTTAAATCATGGATGCAAATTGGAGGGCAGGGATAGAGAATAATACGGTTTGACAAGAGGAAAGTTTGGTGGAACACTCATAAATGCAAATATTACATTGAAGCTACCTCCATTCAATTCCGGATATACAATGACGTGACCCTCAACAGAAAATACTAAGATGCTATTGTTGCCATTGTTGTGTTCGTATTGACCACTACTTTTTTTTTTTTAAAGAGAAAAATAAAATGATTTGATTCAAAGTCATATATTTGATAGGTGAATCTTGATATTATGATTGATTTGATTTTTTATTTTTGATCGTATATATTTCCTTGATTGAATCGTCTAATCTGAATAAGCGTTATATCGCGATGTATGATCGTGTTGAGACGGCATAGCAATCCCATCGAGTATCAAAATGACAGCCATTGTCGTCTGCTTGGCTTGACGGTAAATCGTAAAACAATCTGCGCTACAGAATTTGTGTGAAATATTGTTTACTAAGAAATAAAAAAATAAAAAGATATGTAAATAAACGATTTTAAATACAAGGGCGTAAAAATCTCTGCCATTCTTGAATAGGCTAATAAAAAGCAAGCTGAGAAAAAAGAAGCTAGGGTTTTACTTACAATGCCTCATTAATCTTGCGTTGTATTGATCACTACTTAATAAGGCAGAGTATGCAAAGGTTAATATCAATCTATAATGAAATTCAAGGTTCATGAAGGTAAATATGGATGGTCATGTATGGACGGCATGACCTTGATTTACACAAAATATATATAGGGACATTACACAACCCTAGTATACATAATCGCCCAGGAGTCGCTTTTTTGGTTGCTTATTTTTAAGAATTATGTTTTATAATAGTTTTTTAAAATCATAGATAACATTATTTTAGTGTTTGGAAGTATTTTCCTGTGTTTTATGTTCTATCTGTTTTCGAATCCAAAAAATATATATATTGGCCAAAATGTGTTTTCCGTTTCGCACTCTTTTGTTCTTGCAAGCAACAATTTTAAAATCGCCGCCAGACAAATAATTTTCAATTTTTTTAAATAAGAAAGAATTAAAATATCTTAATATCAATTTTTGAAAATTTTTGTTGACAAGGGAGTGATGGGAAAGGGTGCTTGAGCAATCCTTTCCACCATTGGCCCACAACATGTGAAATTTCTAAGCACATAGGTACAAGTTCTATTGGTTAAGCGCTCCATCTATTATTTCTTCTTTAAACACTTAAATCAGTGCTCAGCTTGAATAACCTTAAATTCATAATATCCCATTTGTTCTCATTTATTAGCTTCTTATAGACCCTTTTTCAATGTATCCATGTTATATTTTTTAATCCGAAGTCTTTAATGGAGTATAATCATGATAATATATAAAAATTCCATAGTAATCGGCACTGTACCATAATATCCACTCAAGCTTGCAGCAATAAAACCATCAAGACAATCATCTTTACCAAACTAAAAAAGAAAAAATGCTAGATTTCACCAAAGTGGAATGCCCCAAATGAATGTCGTAGAGAGAACCATCACATGATCAAGACCATTATGATTAAAGAGCATGTTACAAGGATTCATCATAACAAATTTGAGCCCAAAACCAACCCATGTTTGGTCTTCCATCTTCTTGTAAAAACACTAAAATCCTAACCCCTCTTTATTCTCCTCTCACAAAATTCTCTTCTAACCACCTTTTTTTTTGCCAAGCCATCTCCATTAGATGTCTTGGGCATTCCACTGCACACACGAAAAATACCTTTACCCATTTAAGGTCCAGCCCATATGAACAGGGCCAACAACTATTTGTTATCTCTCGAATACGCAACCCTTGAAATGAGAAGACTTTTGTCAGTGAAAAATAATCTTTTAAGGGTTTGCTACTTCGTTTAAGAAATCATCTCTAAAAAATAATGGGAGTGCTACTTTGTTGAGATCCCTGTTTTTTTTTAAAGCTAATAACTTTTTTAATACAACATAAAACTGTCTCCACAAACCCCTCCCCCATGTCCAGCCATTTTGTGGACTCTTTGTTTGCCAAAATAACATATTCTTGAGGCTATGAAAATTTTGTCTCTAGTTTTGGCTTAAAGAACTTTTTTTTTATTTTTTTTGTATCATGCTAATATTATTAGAGGAAGAGTTATTCGGAGTTTGTACCGTGGACGTATCCCAACCCAAATTAAAGGATGAATCACATTAAATCTGATGATGTTATTTTGACTATTAGTGTAGTCATTATAGGAAAATTTATTCCATCACCAAAAAAGATCAACACTCGCAAAGAGAAAAAAAAAGTAGCAGACCACCTGGGAAACAAGAGTTTCAGAATAGGTAATGCCATCAAAACAACAGAGCTGACTATTAGATTATAGTCATAGAAACCACCACCACCGTTATTAAAAAGCTAGTAACAGGCTAATCCAACCCATTTCGAGTAGTCGATTACGTGGTCGATAGCGGTATCGAAGACTGTCGGGATCAATACGTGTAGACGATGAATAAAAGCGGGTTAAAGCCCAAATTAATGATTTATTCGAATGCTTAAATTTCTGATTGGCTGTACAAATCGGGTAAAATGGGGTACAGCGCCATCTGACACGTATTACCAACTATAACCATTATCTAATTGGATGATGATTTTTATAGCTAATGGATCCAAAGAAAAGGCATTTTCTAAACGCAATTGATTCAGTCACATATGATGAAAGAAGACATGAATGTATTAAGAAAAGCAAAAAAAAAGAAAAAAAAGAAAAAGTATGCCCTTTAAAAACTTGGTAGGAATCAAGCAGCTGCCATCCAGAAGGGATATACCATATTGATTAAGATCTCATTGTCCACACTGAAATAGTACTCAAGAAGCCGCGCGCAGTGTCCCAACATCATCTGGCATTTCAATTTCATTCACCTCGAACCCTAGTCAGTAAAACTCTTTTGAAACTATGTCATCCAAAATCAAAGATTGACTAAAAACAAAATCATTATGCACAGCTATAACCAAAAAGCATATCTCTATTAGAAATTTCTTTAGTTTCCTAGATACTAATAGTCAACATAAAATAATTCAGTGGCGAATTCTCCAATCAGAAAGTAATTATGCGAAAGAAAAAAAAACCCTACAAATTCTCGGCAACCAAACGGGGTTATGAATTACCGTCAGTGGAAGGAGGAAGTCGACTCACAACGAGTCAACGACGACCGCCGACGACGTGATAAGCACACAACCGCCGTGGACGGCTTAACATTTAGGGTTAGGGTTGTTTCCATCTGGGATCTGGCATTTGTATTTATAGTGTGAATATCTAATTACATTAATAAATATATTTAATTATTAAATCTATTTCAAAATTTTGCAATTTATTTAGGATTAATTAGTCTCAACTTTTCCATTTTTTATATTGTGGTGTTTCAATTTTATTTTTGTTCAATCAAATATTTAAACTTTTCAATTTTTTTATTCTCGCATCTCAACTTTATTTTTATTTAATCAAATGTTTAAACTTTTAATTTTTGTTCAATACTTCCAAATCAATCAATACTTAATAGGATATTTGAATAAGTAAAAATTGCGTCGAAAATAACATTAGCACATTATATGAAAATAATGAACATTGAGTTGCGATATACAAAAAACTAGTTAAATTGGCTGCTATAGGTAAAAATATATTTTAATAATTTTGTGTCTAATATTTTATTTTTATTATTAGATATAATTTTTTTCATAATAATTAAAAACAAGTAAAAAAGAAGATAATTCAATTTTTTTTTTTAAATTAGTATATTTTCTTTTTAAGAAAGTTTTAATTTTTATCTCCAATTTTATAATGGCCAATTTGATCCAATTTCTTTTATTGTAACAAATGATATTAAAACCTCTAATGTGAAAATAATAATATTGTCATTTTCACTTCACTAAAGTCATTTAGAAGTAATTTTATTATTTTATATGACGTGGAATGGTTTCCCTAATTCAAATATCATAATAATTTTTATTGGTCAATAAACACTATTAAACAAAATTAAAGTTTAAATACTTGATTGAAAAAATGAATTGAGACACAAAAATATAAAAAATAAAAATTTTTAGACAATTAATTGAATAAAAATAAAATTGATACACTAAATCAAGTCTCCTAAGCAATCTAGCTAAGCTGGCCTTAATGTCGGTGTTTTTATCAACTTGATATATTCCTATTTTATTTTTAGGATTTGGCATAGGTCTATGTGTCTCTCTAGCTAAAGACTCTTTCTAACCTCTAGTCAATTCCGTTATGGAACATATATAAGCATGTGTATATGACAAGTATATTATATGACAAAAGTATATGATATGTTATATGTATATGTAAATGTATAAAGTGAGATTACTCTTATTGGTAGTGGAGTCCACCCAGGTTATTACACTTAAGCGTAAAGGCATACGAGTTTTTCGTCAGGTGTAGGTATGGAGCGAGAAGGGGCAGTCGTCAGCGTAGTCTCCCAAGGTCGGCCATCGAGTGGGTCTTCGCCCGAAGACTTTTGGTCTATTTAGTATAATATAATACCCTTTTTTTGTTGTTGTAAACAAATAAAACATGTAAATATTGTAAATGTTGAGCACTTCCATGTATAGAGCTTTAATATGTTTTGTGTCATTTGCTACAGGATATAATACAAGTTAAGTGTTTAACATTATATGATTGAGCAAGCTTGGTATAAGTTTATAAAAATAAAAAAATAAAAAAATGACTGACACCCTCGGCAGCCATGCAGAGTCTTAGGGTTGAGGCGTCATCTCTATAGCAGTAAAACTAACCATAGTGGTGTTTAAAGTCTTATTTTCAAGTCTCAAAAAATTACTTGTATCAATACAAGTTTCACTATAACAAAAAAAAAAAAAGATATTACACAACCACTTCTATTACAAAAAGAATAGGGTTCTACGAAGGGGGACTCCTAAGACTATGTTAGCCTTGACAAACGCGGGGTGTCCCAGACAACTTCTTCCCTTCGCTACATGGATTAAGCACGTCTTGAAACATACGCTAGTAGGAAAATACATAAAATCAAAACCACTTATAACTATTCTCAAACACAATAAACAAGCATGTAATATTATTTCAGGTAATTACATTTAACCTTTTTCATGCTTAACATGTTTATATATATATATATATATATATATATATATACACATGTACATATCCTTTCTTGGTCCAACATATTCATCTCTCCGAGTAAATTGCTTATCATACAATTCGGAACATAAGGCACCCGAGGGTACACTATAGTACGGTACAGAAGTATGCTGATGGATCATAAATTCTTATTTTCATTAGCATATTGGTCCTTATTCATGTACTTTTCATATAAATATTTGCCTGCATAGACAATAAGAATGAATAACAAGTACGATGCAGTAGGTGCCGAAGTAGGTACAATATAGTACGATGCAGTGTCGAGCGAGCGAGAGTGTCATAACATTAATCGGGAGTGCGAGAGTGGCGAGGCAAGTGTCATGGCATTACTCGGGTCTTGAAGCGCCTAAGCGGGAGTCGTAACACTAATCAAGAGTGTTGAAGCACTAAACAGGAGTGTCGTATCACTAGTCCTTATTTATTCATGAGCCGGTCTTAAGCAGACATACAATTATATGTGATTTAGAACATTTTTCAGAGGTCTAACCTCATTCATATTATTTTCAAGTCAATTGTTATGACCATAATTCTTCATGCATATCAACATGTTCAAGTCATATTACTATCATGCATTAACAATGTATTTTGCCAAAGAGGCCAAATTATTTCTTCATGCATATCAACATGTTCAAGCCATAACTATCATGCATTAACAATACATTTTTTCCAAAGAGGTCAAATTATATAAAATGTTCTTCTTGCCCAGAAACATATCTTTCACCTTCACTTGCACAATATTTGGGCTCAAACAAGACATATTTTACCCAACTTCTTTCATGAAAGTTGTAATTCTATGAGTCTATTTTCAGTGAAGTGGAATCCTTCCAATTTGGAGGTCGGGAGAGGCCCAGGTTATGGCGGTGCAAGAAAATGGGTTATGGGGAAATTTTGACAACACTTCTCCTATAATTATATCATATCCATTTTACACAAAATGGTCATTAGAAAAGGACACTCCCAACACAATTTTGCAATACTTTCTTCATAAAATCTATTCTCCCAGAATTCTAGATTATACAAAAATTTGAATCACTACGTTGGATTAACCTATCCCAAGATATGACTCAAACACTCAAGGCTAGTTTGGTTGACCCTTAACTAATAGAAAACAGAGCTCCACTTCGATGAATTTCTGGGTATAATAGGGTCTAAATCTAAATACACTTCCTTCATGGAAGTTATTCTACAAGAAGTCTAGTTTACTCGGAAATTAGAATCACTCAATTTAGATGAGTAAAACTCAACTATGACCCAAACACTAAAGAAATACCCCATTTCGGGCGACAGAACACGACTTCAGCCTAATTTGAGTCTTACAGTCACCTTTTGGTCGGTTTCTTCTAGATAATTCAAGATATGGGTCTGTGTCTCACATCCTAACATAAATACTTTCAATTTGGAGGGTCCTAATGGCCAAATTGGCAGACAAGAAACGAGGTTAGGAAAAAAAATGGGATAGCACCTCCCAGCCATACAAGCCTTTACTCATTTTCCACGCAAACTCCTCCATTGAGGATCAAAACAAAATCACAACACCAATAAACACAAAATGAAGAAGATAATTCCAAACTTCAAACCATATACCAAAATATACCCGTAGATGGAGGAAGTTGAGGTTTCCCTGTATGATTCTTCTTCTTCACTTCTTCCTACTTCTCTTATTCTCTTCTCTCTTTCTCTCTTTAGCAAGTAGAACCCAAGACAAAGGAGAAGAGCAACCCACAATTTCTGGTTCTTCTCCCACCGTAAGCCCTAGCTCTCATTTGCTAAAAATGAGAAAAATCTTCCTTTCTTCTTACTTGTACAAAAGATAGTGAAATGGAGTAAAATCAAAGGATGAGCATACTTCTTGAGCCTATAAACTCTAGTTTCTCCAAAGCCAGAATGAAGAACTCCCCTCAGTCAATAGACCAGGTGACTGTTATCTCTACTTTCTTTACAAAGGTCATGTTTGACTCAAAAGTATTTAACCTTGTCTTCTCTGAATTTTCATAGAGACATGTGTGTCTCTCTTATTTGTTTTCACTTCTCTTTTATTATTTGGTCCTTGGACTCGACAAATCACTTACTACCTCACAACATTCTCATCCCACTCTTCTAAAAGAATCTCATCTAAGTCCTCACTTAGCCAATTACCATATTATCCTTTTTTTTTCTTTACTAATTCCAATTATGCCATTTTTCACACTTAACTCGAAAATTTCCGAAAAACACAATTTGACTTCTATTATACTTTAAACATGCCATAAAATTATTAGGGTATAATTTGGGGTGTTACATAGAACTTGGAAGTCTCATA
Organism: Tetrastigma voinierianum; assembly: GCA_016808115.1. Classification (NCBI taxonomy): domain Eukaryota; kingdom Viridiplantae; phylum Streptophyta; class Magnoliopsida; order Vitales; family Vitaceae; genus Tetrastigma; species Tetrastigma voinierianum. Next base: position 177,678 of record JAEQBH010005746.1, read on the forward strand.
TGTGAGTATAAAGATGCTCACTTTCCATCCCATGATATGTAGGTAGTTATGCCAACACATGTGATATGACAACATAGTTTTCTTCGGTGCCACAATGCATGATGGGGTGCTCTCCATGTGCATCCTCCTTTGCTTTCAATTGTTCTAGGTTCTTGAGCGGCTGTTCTTTAAGGTGCATTCCAAGTGTTCTCAGTTGGAGCTACTTCTTCCTCTGTTTTCCCCATTCTCATATTGGTCTTCCATGTTTTGAAGTGGTGGTTCAATTCTAATGAGTCTACCAGTTCTAATTCTATCCCAATTTTTTATCATATACTGAAAAATAAAAGAACTAAAAAGAAAAAGAAACTAAAAGCAAAAGAAACTAAAAGCAGCTAAAGGAAGGGTTAGTCCCAAAAAGAAAAGGAAATAAAAATGAAGTAAAATATATATATATATATATATATAAAGTAATTAAATAAAGTAACTAAGTAGGATTACTTTCTAAAAATAAGGCACCATCCCCAACAATGACGCCATGTGGTTCGTCTTATTTCGGGTTGAGATTTAGGATTAGGAGGAACACACAAAAATTTATAATACCTACAACCTAATCTCGAGTAGCCCGCAACTACTGTAGGTATAATGGCTCTAAGGTTGTTCACTAGGATGGGTTTTCCCTTAGATTGTAATCTAATGCCTTAATTAATTAATTAACTACTTTATAGAAACTGAAATTAAAAGCATAATATTAAAGGATTGATTTTTAGTTTGCTTGAGATGAGGTTGATTGTTGATTTTTGAAGAAAACAATTATACTAAAGTTTTGGGCTTTGGTTTCACCAAATTCCTCCTCACCATGACGGTTCAAAAGGGGGGTGGGGTGGGGTGTTCTATTAGTCCTAGTCATTTGAATAAGAAACTAGCCTATAACTAATCCCCTAAACTCCACCTAGGTTCATTTTGCATGATATAAATTAAGCATATATTCTAAGTGTAAGGAAAAGTAATTCTTACTGATTTTAAAGTGCTCTGATAGGTTCTCAACTTGACCCTCTTGTGGATTCTCGACAAGAAAAAATCTCTTATGCATGTTGGGTCAAAGGTGCGCGATCTAAGCACCAAACATACCATTTAGACTTGCTAAGTATCAAGAAGACAAGTTGAAGAGAAGAGAGACTCTTATAGGGATAGTTGGGGGAACTAGGATTGTTGCCACTCAATACGGGGTGTCCCCAACTAATGTACACCCGACCTTTATACCTCTAAACAATGTTGAACTCTTCACCTTTGGTATGAATCAAGGCTGCCCCTTCAGTCATCATGGTGCAGTGGATCGGATCCACCTCACCTTGAGAAAGATGACTACTCACTCATGGTGGGTACTGAGCATGCCATGAATGAGAAAGAAAGTAGAAAAATAAGGGAAAAAATTACTGAAAGCTTTATTAGAAGAAAAAGAGATATTCTCCCCAAAATTACAAAGTATCTAATAATTGGGAGAATTAGGGATCCTTTTGATTGACCTTCCCATCTCTATTTATAATACATCTCTAGAGGTTTCTTGGAGTCAAAGAACAAGTACTTTCCTATTACAAATCAAATCTCGGAACTTGGGAATCAAGACTTTCTACCTTGCGATGTTCGCCAATTTCGCATTACTTTTGCGTAGGAGTGCAAAATTTCACACTACTTGCCAAAGGCAATGCAGAATCGAGCAGTGAGGGGTTTAAGTAGCATAGCGGTGCGAAATTTCGCACCGCTTGTTGGGCTAGTGTGAAATCGATGGGATGCAATGCGAAATGCTCTAGAACATGTTCAATTCCTCTGTCTTCTTGTGTGATCATTCCATCATGGTCCCAACTCATCTCGAATTGCTTCCATGGGCTTCCAATCTCACACAAAAGACCTCAAGACATTCTCGTTGCTTGACCTCATGATTTCAAAGAGCCGTAAAGATGCCTAAAATGGCGTTTTTGCATACATCTACTCAATAAAACCATTAGTAGTGGGATTTTGGGCTAACAGCGCATTAAGTCGGTAAAGTGTGAGTTTCCACTACAAAAAGAGTTTTATTTAGTGAAAATTAAGTGCTTGAAAATACACTTTTTGAGTAGTTATCACCGTTGTAGTCAAAATAAGTTAGGATTTGATGCTATCTTGTAGGAAGTTAGTTTAGCATATTTTCAAGAAGAGTTTAGGAATTATCTAGCCTATTTTTTTTCATTTCAATTAACTACTTTTTGTATAAATAAGTGATTACAATTCTCAATAAAAACATGCTTCTTCCCTTCTATTCTATCTATTTTCTTTTTCCAAGTTTTATACCTACAAAAGTGGTATCATAGCCTTTATTTTATAGGATATGTGAAAACCTTATAACCAAGCCAAGATTGAAGCATAAACATCTTATTTCAATTCTATTTCACCAACAAAATTTGATGGAACAAATTACCAAATGTGGGTTATCAACATGGAAGCCTACCTTGATGCTAATCACTTATGGGAAGCTGTTGAAGATGGCTATGAAATTCCCACTTTGCCAGAAAATTGAACTTTTGCACAAATGAGGAATCATAAAGAAAAGAGGCTGAGGAAGTCAAAAGCCATGTCAGTATTGTTTATAGAAATTTCTATTATCATTTTCAACAATATTATGATAATGAAAACAACCAAGGAGATCTGGGATATTTTTGAAGAAAGAATATGAGGGAAGTGAGAAGATCAAGGAAATGCAAGTACTGAATCTGATTCGAGAATTTGAGATGCAAAGGATGAAAGAATCGGTAACAAGCTCTTAACTCTTGCTAATTAGGTTGGACTATTTGGTTTTGATTTTCCTGATTCTAGGATTATTAAAAAATTATTACAACAATTCCTGAAAATTTTGAGGCAAGAACTCAAGAGATCTGTCAAGGATCACCTTGGCAGAATTGTTGAATGCACTTCAAGCATAGAAACAAATGAGGCTCATGAGACAAGAAGGTTTTGTTGAAGGAGCTTTGTTGGTCAAATCCTAGAACAACAATGGGTATAAAAACTAGAAAAATAAGAACTACAAGAAGGAAGATCAACTAACTTCAACAACAGAAATGCCAACAACAATAACCAAACCTCTCAAGACTTCTTTCCATGCCCTTTTTTCCAAATAACCAATCATCCATAGAACAAGTGTTGGTGGAGGTCAAATGTAGAATGCAACAAGTGTGATCAATTAGGGCATTTGGAGAAGGTCTGTGAGTCATAACAGCAGCAAGGTAAAGCAAAAGTAGCCATTGAACAGCTTGAGGAAGAGTGGCTTTTTGTAGTGTCTTGCTTTGCCGCTTTGAAGCTCCACAGAAAGCTGGCTAATAGACAGTGCATGTACAAATCACATGACTTATGATCAAGATCTGTTCAAAGAGCTTGATACAACCTATATCTCCAAAGTCAAAATAAGAAATGGAGCATATATAACTATCAAAGGCAAAGGAGTATTGATCCCTAATGTTTTGTTTGTTCTTGAAATCGATCAAAATCTTTTAAGTGTTGGCCAACTAATGGAGAAGGGTTACAAATATTCATTTGAGGACAAAGCTTGCATGATTAGAGATGAAAAAGGCATAGAATTGTTCAAGATTCAAATGAAAGGCAAAAGCTTTGCTTTGAACTTTGAAGAAGAAGAGTAAGCTGCATTGCACAAGGAAGAGAATAGTTCGATGCTTTGGCATAAGAGGTTAGGGCAATTTCATCATAAGGCTTTGATTTATATGAAAAAGAACAAACTTGTAGGAGGACTACCTGAAATAGAAAAAGAATTATCAACATGTATTGTACATCAATAAGGCAAGCAAACAAGGCTACCCTTTAAAAAAAGCAAAGCTTGGAGAGAAACACACATTATATATGTGGGAGGACCTCAAAGTACACCATCATTGAATGGAAGTAAGTTTTATATTGCTTTCTTTGATTCTTTTACAATAATATGTTGGATTTATTTCATGAAATTCAAATTCAAGGTTGCTGAAATTTTCTAGAAGTTTACGACTTGGGTAGATAATCAAAGTGGTTGCAAAATGAAGGTGATTAGATCTGATAATGGAACTGAATATACCTTAGAAAAATTCGACAATTTTTTTCGAAGACACAGGCATAGAGCACCAACTGACAGCTCCTTATAGTCCTCAGCAAAATGGAGTTATGGAAAGGAAAAACATAAAACTCATGGATATGATAAGATGCTTGTTGCATGATAAAGAGCTACTAAAGAAATTTTAGGTTGAGGCTGCAAATACATCAGTTTTTCATTGACCAAATTGCCATCAAAAGCTCTTCTTGGGAAGACTCCATTCGAAGCTTAGTATGACTTCAAACCAAAATTGCTAAATTTAAAAACTTTTGGTTGCTTGTGTTTTTCTTACATCCCTCAGGTTAAACGAGACAAGTTGGATAAGAAAGCATAGCCAAGAATCTTTGTAGGGTATAGTTGATCAACATCAAAAGCTTACAGGTTTTACTTGCCACAAAGCAACAAAGTAATTTTAAGCAGAGATGTAAAATTTCTCGAGTTAGATAAATGGATCTAGGAAAATGAAAAGCAACTTGAATCTCATGGGGAGAATAATGATGATGTAGATTATCAATCCGTTAGAGGAACTAGATCACTCTCTAAAACTTATGATAGATGCATTGTAGCCTTAATGGAACCTTAAAGTATGAAGAAGCTGCAATTGATACTGATTAGAAATGGACTCTTGCAATGAAGGAGGAACTCAACATGATTGAAAAAAAAAAAAATCAGACTTGGAAGTTGGTGGACAAACTTGAACAAAAGAAACTTGGCATATTCAACATCAGAATTAAGGAGTATTAAACAAGATAACTCTAAATGTTGTTGTGTAGTAAAAATAAGTTAGGATTTGATGGTATCTTATAGGAAGTTGGTTTAGCACATTTTCAAGAAATCAGTTTAGGAATTATTTAGCCTATTTTTTTCATTTCAGTTAACTAATTCCTGTATAAATAAGTCTTACAATTCTCAATAAACACACGCTTCTTCCCTTCTATTCTATCTATTTTTCTTTTCACGTTTTATACCTACACATTCTCTGTATTAGGGATAAACATTTGACTTGCAAAGACTCTTGGAATAATGGTTCTTTAGTTAAGGTATCTAGATCTAATCCAACATTCAAGTTGCAAACCTTAACAAAAAGTGCTTGGCCTAATTGAATTTATTTTTAACACTTTGATCTAAGAAGGCTTACAAAAAATTGATGTTATTATTTCAAAACTGATAGTGCCTAAGAATTTATTACACGGGCCCGAGCACGACCAGGCAGACCTTAAAGCGGTTTGGCACCGCCGTGGGGCGCGACCGAGAAGAGCCTCAGAGGACTTCATTATGATGACGTCTAGTTACTCTTGGGGCGCGAGCCAGTGGAACTAAGCCCGATAGATTCGTCTGAGTGACGGGGATATTCCGCTATCGGTCAGAGGCATTATAAAAGTACCCAGTCTCTATGATCCACTCTCCACCCGTTAAGGGAAGAAGGATCCCCCACGATTACGACTCCCTAATTATCCTAATATTCAGCGGCGATAAGGAAAGGTGATTCCTACCCCCTTGATTGGAAGATGTGTCGATCGCCGTCCTAACTGAAAACCATCGTGATCACTCACAATAAATACGAGTAATTCCATCGAGAAGAAGATGCGCGGTCTAAGCGCCATCAACGGTTAATTCTCCTTTTCATAAGAAAGAAACTAACTTAGGCATCCTGAGAGCGTAGGCACCCACATCGGACCCCGCTTCGGTGTAGATTACGGGTTATACATCGATCTAGCCCATTTTGATCGTGACGACTCGAGCTCCAATCGATAGAAAAAGTACCATCGGTTTAGGCGCCCGTCACGTAGGAACAAGCGTTCCTTTACCGTCTATTTGATTTCACCGGTGACTAGTAGGTATCTACCGAAACATGCAGGCGGGAGTCCATGACCCCGAAGATCTGAGGCCCGACAAGGCGGCGTTGGCGTAGGCAATGCGAGGAGGCGGCTCGAACCCCTCACGCCATTAACGAGATGGAGGCACTCGCACCATGTCGGCGTGCGCTAAAGGAGTTGTGGGGGCTCATCAAATAGTTGGCGCTCACGAGAGGCATACGGGCCCGTAGAGCCATGATACCAATCCAGGAGAGCGGCTTACCGGCGCCCCTCGGGGCGTTGACGGAGGAGGAAAATAAGTAGGACCCAGGGACGTGATCCTACATACCCCTCGAAGACGGGTGTAATGAGAGGCTTGCGACAGGGCGAACGGAGGTGAAGAAACGACCCCTCATCAGCCAAAGGAAAAAGAGGGCTGAAATCATCTTGGGAGTAAGCGGTTCCAAGACATCATGAAACTCGACCACATGAAGAAATTTACGTAAGTTCGACCTTAGTCTCCATGGATGCTCTGGTACAACAAACTGAATCCCGTTCACGGCCGATCTTACTTCCCTGCCTGACAAGTTCATAATGCCTTGAGATCAAAGCCTTGATGGAGCAGAAAAGACCCTCATGGAACCACCCTCAACACCTATAAGAATAAGATGGAGCTGCATGGATACCAAGACCCCAGTAAAATGCCAAGCCTTTGTCATCATGCTTAAGGGCTCGGCCTTGGCATGGTTCAATAGGCTCTCGCCAGCCTCGATCTCATCCTTCAAGGAACTCTCCATTGCTTTCGTGTCCCATTTCATGAATTTGGAGAATCTTAGGAAATGAGCTACCACTGTGACCATAAAGCGAGGCCACCCAAGAAAACTTGAGGTCCAAACATCTAGAGATTCAACTCGGGTCATTAAAATTGGAGCATCCGGATGAAAAGTTTTCCATCAGCTGCCTTTATGGCCAAGACTAGGTATACGGTCAGACCTAATGTTCTCCATCTCGAAAGGCCCTAAGGTAACCATGGTAGGAGTGCTCGCCAAAGCGAGAAAAAATACATCACGGCGTGGGGCCATATGTCTAAAGCGGGAAGCTCTTGCGCGAAAGGATAAACGGGACGAGAAGCGGGACCGAAGCCCCGGGAGGCGAAGAGGCAAGACGGATCTCACGGAGCGGGGAGACGGTCGATCTCACGAGAATAGGTAACATTAGGGACCGGCAGGTCCACCCGTCTGATGCGACCCGTGGTACCCACCTCGACAATTCACCCTTGACGGCCTTCGTGTCTGAGTCACATCACGGTGCAACATGAGGAAAGTTTTAAGATGGCCGTCTCAGATGAAGACAGATCCAGCCAAAAGAGACATGACCAAGTACTGCGACTTCCACAAAGATCATGGGCATCCGAAAAATGACTGTATTCAGTTAAAAAAAGAAATCGAATTCCTAATCCGACGTGGACATCTCCGCCGTTGGCTCCGAGATCGAGCTAGGGCACCTCCTCAGCCACCTCGTCGGCTAGCCCGAAGCTCGACATCGACAACCCTTGGGAGAGATCGGTGTGATTTTCGAGTTCGCACGAGGTGGGAATCGATTCGACCGGAAAGCCCACCTACCCGACTTCCGTCGGGGAGCCGCGAGGTATAGGCAGGTGTCCAGCTCCCTCGGTTGGACACCACCCAGCTAGCGCCTTCTCGGACGTTGACCTAGAAGAGCGCCAACATCCCATGATGACCCACTAGTAATAAAATTCGTCGTGGCGATAAAACGGTTTTATAAGGTCACGATCAGCAGCGGGAGCTCGGTGATGTCTTTACATCGGCATTTGACAAAATGGGCATTGGAAAGGAGAAATTTACGAGCCGTGCGCCCGCAACGAGTTCTTCGGAGATAAAGTACTACCCCTGAGGTTAGTACAACTGGTACTCACTTTGGGAGAACCCCCATGCCAGGCCACAACGACGATAAAATTCCTCATAGTGGAGGCCCCATCGGCATACATGTTACTGGGCAGGCCTTCTCTCAATACCACAAAGTGCGTCCCTTACTTTATCCTTATGGTTGTAAATTCCTACGGAGAATGGATTAGGAATGGTCCCCGATGAGACCCCGTGGATAGCGAGGGGAGTGCTACTTGGCATCGATGAAACAAAAGCGATTGACTAACATCCACATGGATGAGCTTCGACATGAGAAGGCGAAGCCAGACACCCGACCAACTACCCTCGAGAAAGAGTGGAACTATTACAACTTGAAGACCGGCGGAACACCTACTTTACGCCGGATCAAGGCGGCCAAAAGACATCAAAGACCTCCTCATTCATTTCTTGAAGCAAAATGTGGACGTATTCCCTTGGAAGCAAGAGGACATGGGAGGAATTGATCCAGCAGTTATCACCCACAAGTTTAATGTCGCCCCTCCTTGAGCCTGGGCCAAGCAGAAAGAAGAAGCCGCTGAGGCGGGAAGGTGATCGACAAAAGTCGATAAACTCCTCGAGCCAGGAGCTATCAGAAGTAGATTATCACGGTAGTTGGCTAACATGGTTCTCGTCTAGAAGGAAAATGGAAAATGGTGACTCTGCATTGATTTTTGCGATGTTAGCAGGGCTTGCAGAAAGGCGGCTTTCTACACCTCGAATATACCTCTGAGTGAGAGCGTCCTTTGCGAGGCCACAAGCTCCTCCAACTATGGAATGCTTTCTCGGGCTATAATCAGATCAGAATGGACCCCGACAACCAGGACAAGACCTCATTCGGTATTGTTGGGCGAGAGCGTCTTTGTTATCAGGTGATGCCTTTTTAGGTTGAAGAATCTTTGAATACTATGAGGTGGTAATAGAATGTTCCAAAAACAAATTGGGGCATCCATGGAAGTATACATAGACGACATGCTGGTAAAGTCGGTCAAGGCTAAGCTCTACATGGACCACCTAGCTTAATCATTCTAGGTCCTGAAGGACTACAAGATGAAGTTAAACCCAGTGACAGGTATTGCTTTGGTCTACGTAGGGAAATTCTTGGGTTTCATATTATGGCCCAGCGAGAATAGAGGCAAATTCAGACAAGATAAAAGCCATGCTCGACATGCGACCGCCCTCAAACACTAGAGAAGTTTAGCGCCTGACCGGGAGAATAGTTGCGTTGGTCGCTGTGTCGAGGTCCGTGACAAGTGCCCATCCTTCTTTCGGGTTCACGGCCTTGCGGGGATGCTCAGCGTGAGAGGCGTTCGCAACGCTAAAACCTACTTAAGCTCCCCATCTGGTGACCCTCCCGGGGAGGCTCCCTTACACTCTACAGCGTTTGGATTTCGGCTAGTCTTGCCACTGGTCGGAGAGCCGGGATGAAGCATGATGTGGAGTGCTGATGCTACTGTTTAGAGGGCTACGAGATGAGCAAGGAAGGTGTCCAGGATGGAAGGCTAGTATTAGCATTGGTGACCACAGCTAGGGCTGACCATACTTGAAGCCCACACCATCGAGATTAGACATAACACTTGATGGTAAATATGCATAAACCGGAAACCTCGGGAAGGCGGTAAAATGGGCCATAGAAGTGAGTGAGTTCAACGTAGTTACAAGCGAGAACAAGCGGTCGAGATGGGGTATGGCGGATTTCATCATAGAATTCACCTCACGAGGCCTGCCAAAACCACCTGGCTGCGTTCGACCTCCCCGTCGGAGGTTGTGGTAGATGGGGCCGCCCGATGCTTTCGGGGAGCTGATCCGCGGGGTTGATTGACCTCCGATGGGATCGGCGTGGAATATACTTTTCAGTTCGGGTTCTAGGCCTTCAATAACGAAGTCGAATATGAAGCTGTCATTGCTGGACTTAACCTCACCCACTCCATGGAGGCTGATCAACTAGAGGTATGCAGCGATTCCCAGTTAGTGGTAAAGCAGATAGAAGATTCCTATGAAGCGAAAGGCGAAAATATGATCCTCTATCTCAAAAAGGTACACGAGTTGCTCAAAAAGTTCGTGCGGGTTCAGGTCAGACATGTCATAAGAATGGAGAATTCACGACGGCGCTTTGGCTAAGCGAGGCGTCACGAAGACTTGGATAGGCAGTGCAGCTCGGGCACTCGAAGGAACCTTGATAAAAGTCAACGTGATGGGGTCACTCCCGATGTGGCTAGCGTCGAGCTAGATGGACCCCATCTGGGACTATCTATTGAATGGGACATTGTCAAGTGATCTAAAGGAGGCATCTAAACTAAGAGCAAGGTCAGCTAGATTCGCTCTTTTACGAGGGACCCTTTATAAACGAGGTTTTTCTGCACCCCTCCTCAAATGCATAGGAAAGGAAGATGCCAACTACGTACTTAGAGAGGTGCACGAAGGCATCTATGGCAACCATATTGGAGCTCGGGCCTTGGTAGGAAAATCCTAAGGCAAAGGCATTATTATTTGATGCTCCAAGACGCCCACAGCGAATTCGGAAAATGCAAAATGCATCGAGAGCATGCGAATCTCCACCTCCCGTAGAGCCCGCGGCCCGATCATAGAGCGGGTTTTCGACGAGTGGGCATTAGACATACTCGGGCCTTACCCATTGGAAGAGGTTAGTGTAAATTCGTCATTATAGGAGTGGACTACTTCACCAAATGGGCAGAGGTTGAGCCATTAGCAACAATCACCCAGAAGCGAAGTGCACATTAACCGTTTGGCGTTCCATAATATCTTAGGTCGAGAATCCCAAGCATGGTATCACGATAATAGAAAGTAGTTCGACAACATGAAATTCAAAAACTTTTACGTCGAGCTCGGAATCAAGAATTACTATTCGTCCCATTTCATCCATGATCCAATGGATAAGCCCAGAAATTCTGCTATAAGGACTCTCAAAGCAGCATTGAAGACTAAACTGGAAAACCTAAAGGGAAAATGGGTGGACTACCTCCCCGAGGTACTATAAAGCGTCTGGAACTACCTTGATGCAGCTCGAGACCCCGTTCACCTTAGCATTTGGCACCGAGGCAGTAGCCCCTGTCGAAGTTGGGCTCAAGTCACCTAGGGTCGAGTTTGCAAACGCCGAGCACAATGAGGATTCTCTCCGCTTAAACCTTGATCTCCTGGAGGAGAAGCAAGACGAGGCTCTGGCGCACCGAGGGCTAATGGAAAGCGACAAGGTATTATGATTGAAGGTCAGGCCTAATAGTTTTGGCTTACGGAACTGAGTGCTTAAAAGCAAGCAAACAAGGACCTGTCACAGTGGGATGGCGGGACCTATGTCATGTGGATGTGTTTGAAGCAATTATGGGTTTCAAACATAAGAGGGAAAGACCTTGCACCACTCCTGCAATGTCGAGCACCTCAAGCGGTTTTACCCATATACCTCATATTGTCGCTATTAATAAAGTGCAACAGTTCTACTTTCATTCAAATAACTTTTTTTTGTTGTTTATTTTCTGTTTGCCTACTCGCGTAAATTATAAAGAAAGAACTGGAGAGCTCGGTTTATCATAAATCCACGAGGCTCGGAAGGGCCTGAAGAGTTATGAAACATCGAGACAAATGACGTGTTTTCAAAGTTGTACTTTTATTACAGTGATTCGAAAATTACAATAAGCCAAAACCGCTCTCTACATCTCAAAGATTCTGATCAATGGCTTGCTCTCTACATCTCGGAAGATTACAATCGACAAAGCGCTCTCTACATCTGAAAGCAAAAAAAAAAAAAACCCACGAGGAAGAAAAGGAAGCGGGAAAAGAAAATAGGGGAGAGAGGTATAGCATAAGAAGCGGGCTTTGAGGCCATTAAAGGCAAACCCTGAGTAAGAGAAAGGGAAGCGAGAAAGAAAAAAATAAAAAATAAAAAAGAAAAGGGGAGGAGGTGTGACACTTAAGAAATGGGACTTGGAAGCATTCAACTGCCCCCTCCAAGCGTGTTCCACAGGCCCAACTCCATCCAAAGTCTAGGCGGGAGCAGCCACAGTTCCGACCAAATGACGAGGACTGGGAACAACACAACTCTAACAAATGGCATAACGCGGGCGAGCGGCTGGCTATGACTACTAAAAGCGGACTTAGTGATATGATCAAACACGAGGATTTATCGTATCAGAACTCCTATGTTGCGAGGTAGGAAGAGCGGACGGCGTATAACATACATTCTCGAAGGAAGGCGGTTATTTATAAGGCACGGACACCTTAGGAAGTCCGCCTTGATGCAGTAGATTCTCCATGGCCAGGCATTAAAACTATGCGCACTTTCCCGAGGAAGGAAGGCGAAAGAACCGGGAGCTCGGATATCAAAGCACATAGCTCGGAGTTTGTTAAGAGCTAGTGCTTTCGATTCGTCAAAAAGTGAATTCGGATATAAAGAGCCACGTGCTTCCGAGTTTGTTAAGAGCCAGTGGCTCATTCGTGTCAAGAGCCGGAGCTCGGATATCGAGAGCCCATAATGGCTGATTCGGCGAGCCGAGGCTTCCGGATGTTAAAGAGCCACGTAGCTTAGAGTTTGTTAAGAGCCTAGTATCTCAGTTCGTTAAGAGCCAGAAGCTCGAATATCAAAGATCCACATAGCTCAGAGTTTGTTAAAAGCAGCGTTTCGATTCGTCGAGCCGGGCTCGAATATCAAAGAGCCGTGGCTCGAGTTTTGTTAAGAGCCCGGCGGCTTGGACCGTCGAGAGCCCGAGCTCGGGATATCAAAAACCACGTGGCTGGGAGTTCATCAAAACCCGTGGCTTGGATTCAACAGAGCCAAGAGCTGGATATTAAGAAGTGTCACGTAACTCCGAGTTGTCGAAACTCGTGGCACCGATTCGATGAGCGAGATCTCGAGATATTAAAGAGCCACGTAACTTAGAGTTTCTTAGAGCCCGATGCTTCCGGTTCGTGAGCCAGTAGCGAGTTCCGCGAGAGCCGGGAGAATTACCGGATATTAAAAGCCGTAGCCCGGTTTGTTGAAACCCGCGTAGCTCGATTCGACAAGAGCGGGGCTCGAATTTTAGAAACAATGTGGCTCGAGTCCGAAGAGCCATGTAGCTCGAGGAGTTGGGCGTGGCTCGGTTCAATGATAGCAGGCTCAGATGTTAAAGAACCACGTAGCTCAAAATTCAAAGGAGCCATATAGCCCAGTTCAAGAGAGTCTTGAAGCTCAGTTTCTAAGAGCCCAATAGCTCGGCCATTAAAGGGCTGCGTAGCCACACCTCTGGCAAAATCATAGGGGTGGTTGTTACATAGCTCGCGGGTCTTGGCCATAAAGGGAATGAGAAAGGCAAAAGATTCAGAAAGTGTGAATACACGTATAGGCGTTTCAATTAAGGTCGAAATCGTCATTACAAGAGCCTAAGACCGCCATAACAAAAAAGAACGACGGGAAAAGCCTGAAGTATGTCGGAGCGAAGCTTTAGACGGCCTACCACAGGTCGCGGGGAAGAAGACGAGAACTAGGGACCAGTAGAAACACCCAAGGCCATCCTCCTCGTCAAAGTCAAATTCTCCCACCTTGTCCTCAGCGGGAATTGGAAAATTGAAGCTCAGACCCAAGAAGACTTTAGAAGCCTTGCGCTGAAAAGCGAGCCACCCGGAGGCCCTGGGTACATGCCTGTCTCAGCTAAACAATCCACCTTCATACGGCTAACCAAGGCTGGCGACTCTAAAGTTCATCACAAAGCCCGTGGCATTCTTCGTTCAGGCGCCCCACAGTGCTCTCAACCTCTTAGGCGGTTTGGCGCTCAATGTCGTGGTTTGAGGCGTAGATCACATCCCACAGCCACTATAAGCTCTTCCTTATGCTTCTTTGCTTCGACCACATTACCCTGACTCACCCGCCACGGCTCCTCCTGGCGATCTGCGGCTCATCCTTAACAATCCATGACCGTGCGACTGATCCAGGCCTTCTTTTTCCTATTCTTTAGCTCAAGATTTTGCCGTCAAGGTATGCTTCAAGTCAGATTTATACTTCACGGCATCCCTCGGTCGACGTCGCACCTTTGATCTATAGTGAGGCTCTCTCAGGGTCGGGAGGCAACCTCGACTTTATCGCAGCTGCAGCTAACAGACCCCTTAGAGAAACAAACCCTCTTCGCTAAGCTTTTCACGTGGTAGCCTGCAAAAAACAGAGCGAGTAGGACGATCGAAATCAACGATGGGATGGGCGAGTAAGGGGCGTCACAAAGGACGGACCATAACCGTTCCACGAAGCGGCGGGCGGGCTTCTATCGAGAACACTAGAATCCACCTTCTTAAGGTCGGAATCTGTAGGATGGACGACCAAGGCTGACGGCCGGCTGCGTTCCCGAGCAATGAGTCCTCATCCCTCATTATGCGAGATGCTTCCTCTCCTCGCCCTCAGATGCCCCGGAAGGAAGCTTGACACTTTACACCGAGGGGATCCAAACAAAGATAGGTAAGATATCCAGAGGAGGCTCGACGATCCTCCCGAGAGGATTCTTGGCTACCACAGCAAGAGGTGAGCGGGGTTGTGGATCTGCCACCGCTGGCACCTCAGCCACAGGATAAGGCGTGTGACCTCTCGCTCGGAATTGCCCCGGCGACCCTTGCTCCAGACCAGACGGGGTAGGGAGGGAGCGCCCCAACGGGACCTTGCCTCAAACCACATGGCTAGTTCGGGCGATCGGGACCTTGCGTTTAGCACTTTGCTTTTCATGCCATGCTGCTTCAGCTCGGGCTTGAAGCTCTTCAGAAGGCTTCATGACGGAAGATTGAATGGCCTCAAAGTAGAGGAGTGAGAAAGTTTGTGCAGGCCAGGAATATCCGATCTAATAAGCTCGGAATACGTCTGCGGGCTACATTTAGTCAACTTCCGCTTCACCTCTTCATCCTCGGGACTGAGATTAGGGCAAATACCTGAAACCACACAACCAAAGCAAAATTAGAAACACCTCATGACTTTCGAAGGCTAAACCCAATTAATGCAAACAAAGGCTCACGTAGGTTCTCAGAGGCGATCAAACGATTGGAATCTTGGCGTATCTTCTCAGTCAGTGATTATACTCCCAAATTATGACGGCTGACGAAAAATGCCTCCTTCCAGTGTTTGTGGGACGAAAGATCCGAGATTATCAGCTTGGCATTGGAGCATTTGAAAATGTACAAGAAGCCATATGCGGCCTCCTTCACACTAAAGAAGTCCAGGAGAAAAGCTATGCTGGGAACCCTGAGACCTTTATCCTAAAGGCGACCTAGCGACTGACCCGAACGCGAAGTGGAGAAAGTTGGGACCAGACGAGGCGTTAAAGTGTTTGCAAGACTCTTTGTTAAAGTGCGAAGGAAGCGAAGGTCATTCTCGGCGAGTCTAAAGCAAACCATCTTCGACATTTGGACGATGTAAATAAGAGAATGGAACACCCGAGCATGAACAGGGGGCCTTTAGCGAGAAGGCTAAGGTATGTCGAAAAAGGGCTCGACCGACTAGGGTCAACGCCACGGCATTTTGTGACCCTCAAGTAGTCAAAACCGCCAGGGTACCTGATCTCACTGACCTTGTTCTTGCCTTTTCCAAATGGGGAAAGAGGTCTCGTTAAAGGGACCCAGTCGGCGATGCTTGTTTGGACGTTGGACCTTTCACTTGTTTGCCTAAATTAGTTCTCGTGAACTACCCCTATCTGTGAGACGAGGAAAAATGGTGGGCCTAGAGGACGTACGCATGATTAAGAAAGTGTAAGGGAGGTCGAGCAAGAGATGAAAAGGCGGAATCCCAGCGAACACGCCACAATGACCACAAAGTCGAGCAACTGACTCCCCACGGCTAAAGTGCTCAGCGGAGCTCCAACGAAAAAGTGGGAAGAGGAGACAACTGATGACCCTTAGGGGACCCACTAAATCCATAATAAGAAAGGTAGCGGGGAAGAGAAAGAAGGAAGAGCGTGCCAAACTAGAAAAGAGAACAAGAAAGACAACTCCAAGCGAGATAGAATGACAGAAACAATCCTGCGCAATGATCAAAGAAGTTTCGAGAAAGAAAAATCCGAGACCACAGAGAAAGAGGTTTGAAGAACAAAGGAAGACGGTTTAAATAGCCATAAGGTGCTTCTCAAGACACTGGAAGCGTCAGCCGAAGTGGACGCGAAAATCAAGAAAAACCCATCATTATCGTAGAGCGTTGTGGCAGCCAAAGCCCTGTCGGTAGATCGCGATCGGCGCGTGGAATCGATCGAAACAATTCAGCCCTTGCCCGAAAATGTTCGCATCGGCCCAGCGTTGGGGGTAGCGGTAGTGCCTAAAACGCTCATTGCAGAGATTTGAAACACGAGGCCCGGAACAAACCTTAAAACGGGTTGGCTTCCTCCGTGGGGCCTGCAGAAGAGCCTCACGGGGGGACTCGGCCCATGATGACGTCCTGGTTACTATTAAGGCGCAAGCCCAGGACTGGAACTAAGCCCAATGGGCCATATAGGTGACAGGGATATTCCGCTATCTACCAGTTGAGACGTATAAAAGGGAAGTACCCAGTCTCTATGATCCACTCTCCACCCGTTAAGGGAAGAAGGATCCCCCACGATTACGACTCCCTAATTATCCCTTAATATTCAATAGATGTTGGAAAAGGTGATTCCACCCGGTGGGAAGATGTCGTATCGCCCAAATGTCTAACAGGAAAGCCATCGTGATCACTTACGATAAATACCGAGCAATTCACGAGAAGAAGGTGCGCGATCCGCAACGCCATCAACAGTTGAATTCTTTCCTTTTCATAAGAAATAAACTAACTTAAGCATCGGAGAGGCAGCCGGCACACCCCCGCCGGACCCCCCTTTCAGTATAGGTTGTAAGTTATACATCGATTCGGTCTGACTGATCGGCCCAGCAATTCCAAAAAGCTCAAGCCCAGTATCGATAGAAAAAGCACCATAAAAAACGAACTACATGAAACGAGCATATGTGTTTGTCTCTGTTAGATCTTTTTCTATTTTGAGGGCAAACCCACAAAGCAAAGAAACCTTGAGGTGCAATTGTTTGACCTAAGTCATGTTTCCCAACTCAAATAAACATGTCAAATGAATGGGGAAAAGGGTTTTGAGTTACCTAGAGCCTTTGCCATTTTTCATAAGTACCGAAGCTTTAGCCTCCTCTTTAATACTCTCTGATTTTGTAAGCCTTTTAAGCACTCCAAACCTCTTATGGACCTCAAACACCACTATTTACAATTGATTTTCTTAACCATCACAAAGCTTAATTCATGATCACGAACATTTCTAAATGCTCCAAAATCTCCGAATATATGAGACATTTCTAATGATACAACATGTTCAAATGTTTTCAAAGCGTAACCATAGATATCGTGTTAATTTAGAAAAATATAACATTTTCCCATTTAGTCCATGTATTCCTTTATTCATCACAATAAGAGACAAAATAGATGAATAATGGCAATAAGTCCTCTAAAGTGAGTATTATCTTCCATGAATTATATTATATCATGTTTCTTAAATGATAGTCCATTTTAGTTAATGAATAAACCTTATGTTCCTTCTAGGTCCAAACTTTGACGATATTTCTTAAATCAATGAATGTGTACATAAACAAAAACAAGCTAGTATGAGAAAATATCATATCATAAATGGAGTTTCATTATCAAAAATCATCTCTACAATAAAAATCAAATGAAGGAGCCAAGTCCCATTTTATCTATGTGATCCTTGAACATTTGAACTTCAATGGTAGCATGCCTTTTGTCAAAGGATCAACTATCATCAATTCAGTGTCAACTTGTTGAATGACAATTAATTTATCTTTAACACATTCCCTTATAGTTAAGTACTTGATCCAAATGTGTTTGCTATTGCTTCCACTTTTGTCATTCGAGCCATAAAGATAATAGGCGAATTGTCATATAATATCTTCAATGGTCCAAAGATCGAGAGTTTACATTAAAGACCATAAATGAAACTCCTCATCTATACACCTAAGGTGGCCTTAAAGCAACCTACAAATTCCACATGCATAGTAGAAGTAACAGTTAATGTTTGCTTTTATGCTTTTCAAGGATATACCTCCTTCAACTAACAAAAAAGTGTATCTAGATGTTGATTTTAGAGAATCAACACAACTAGCAAATTTTGAATTGGAGTAGCCAACCACTTCCAACCTTTTGGTTCATCTATACATAATCATGTAGTGTTTAGTCCTTTGAAGGTAACTTATCAATTTCTTGCAACTTTCAGTGATCTTTACTTGGATTATAACCTTGTATTATCATAATCATTCCAATTACCAAATGCAATGTCCAGTCTTATGTAGACTTGAGCATATATACATTAGACTTCTAACATTTGAAGCATATGGAATGCTCTTCACTTTTTTCCTCTCCATGTCATTCCTTTGTCATTGGTTCAAAGTGAACTTATCACCCTTCACAATGAGAGTTACACTTAATGTACAATCCTTCATCATAAATCTCCCTAAAAATTTATTGATATAGGTCTCTTAGAGTGCCTTAAAATTCCTCAATGTATAACCCTATGACTCTAAATGCCAATGAATACATTACCCATATATTTCATATCAAAGTTTCTCAGAGAGGAATCTTCGTTTCACTTCTCATAGCCTACTATTATCATTTGTTGCAAGTAAAATATCATCCATATATAGAATAAGGAAATAAATTATGCTCCCACTAACCTTTGATATATGCATTAATCCATAATATTCTATACAAATTAGAAAGAAAATATGATATCATGGAACTTCAAATAACATAGAGAGGCTTGTTTAATCCACGTATGAATTTCTTAAGCTTGTAGACCAAATGCTCACTATTGCTAGAAGAAAATCCTTTTGTTCGTTTCATGTAAACCTCTTCCTCAAAAAGGCCGTTTTAACTTGCATTTGTTGCTACTCTAGGTCAAAGTCTACAACCATTATCATGATAATATGAAAAGAATATTTCTTAGATATAGAAGAAAAGGTCTCTTCATAGTTAATTCCTTCATTTTAAGTGAATCTTTTGGCAATGAATCTTCATTCCACAATGCATTTGTGGAGTGAATGACATTCAATGGAGATGAATAGATAGTATTTACTCAATGT
The DNA here is from genome assembly GCA_016808115.1 of Tetrastigma voinierianum. Classification (NCBI taxonomy): domain Eukaryota; kingdom Viridiplantae; phylum Streptophyta; class Magnoliopsida; order Vitales; family Vitaceae; genus Tetrastigma; species Tetrastigma voinierianum. Next base: position 196,559 of record JAEQBH010005746.1, read on the forward strand.
AGAAAACTAAAGGTAGAAACCAAAACCTTTGGTTTGCTTGAAGACCAATAGTATGTCCTTGCCTATAAAGGAGAGACTTGTCTCTTGTGTAAGAGGGTCCTATTATGTGTGTATGAAGTTTGGGTCAAAGTCTTGGTTTCTATTTTGTTAGTTCTATTTGAGTGTTGTTGGTTTGATGATGACTTCAAACATCATTTCAATTTGTCGGAGTAGCATTAAGATGATGTTGTGTTACTTGTAAACTGTTTTATCCTCAAAAACAAACATCGACGTAATTTCATCCAAGCACCAGAAGAGACATCATATATGTTTTAAGGAGATTATAGATTTTTCATAAGACTCAGCTTGTTCTTGTTTTGCTTTGTGGTCATCTTCTTCATCTTTTTTATCGTGCTTATCTTGCATGTGTATAAATATTTCCTTTAACCAGACTTTGTTTTTGGAAGGGAAAATGCACTTTTCTCCTACACTTTCATAGCATAGAATGCTTATGAAGTAGTTTATAAGTTGTCATTGTTTCGATGGCAGAAGAGAGGAAGATCATAACTCTTGAAATCTGGAGAATTTGTATGCTATTCTTATTTAGAGAGAAAAAGTATAAGAAATTAAACAAAAAATTAATGAAAAATAAAAATATAGTTAAACAAGACATTTTTATTTGTTACTTCAAACTCATTTTATTTGTTACTTCAAACTCATTTTATTTGTTATAACTTATCAATATAATGATTAAATAATTTAAAAATATGTAAGCTTTAATTACTCTTATTTATAATTTTTTTAGCTTTTTCATCAGATAACCAAGGATAAAAAAGCATTTTCCTCAACTTTTTTTTTTTTTTTTTTTGCTTTTTTGTACTTTCTGGGTATCAAACTTAAAGAAAATAATTAAACTGACTCCAAACTGATCATCCACTGGGTACCTGAGTTTGTTGTACATTTACTGATCAGCACCTGTGGTAGCATCTTTGAAAGTGCCACCATCGGGGATCAACTGCAGCAATTGTGCTTCTTGAGGTACCATCACATCCAGCAGATACGGACCTGGAGTCTTCAACATCTTCTCAATTGCCTCTCTCAACTCTCCTTTCTTTCTCACACGTGCTGCAGGTATGTTGCAAGTAGGGGTGCTAATGATGCGAGTCGAGTTCGAGTTGACTTGGTTCGGTCGGTGGTTAGCATTCGAGTCGGAGCTGGGCTCGAGTCGAGCCTCAGTCGAGGAAGCGACTCACGTAGTTAACATTCGAGTCGGCTCAGGAACAGGTCGGGCTTACTCGAGTCGGGTTTGACCGGATTTTGATCGGTCGAGTTCGGGAGTAGCTCACGAGTTGTCTCGTTTCATTAAGCACTGGTGTGCTTATATCAATTTTAGGAGAATGGAGTTGTATGGAATATATATATATATATATATATATATATATATATATATATATATATATATATATATATATATATATCACGTTTATAATACTAACATATTAATATAATTTATAGAATAATATCCTATTCTCTTACATCTTTTCTTTAAAAGAAAATTAATTATTTTAAAATAAATATATTTATAACTAAATAAATAATAAAAATGTATGATTGTTTAAGAATAAAAAATAGAGATATCTTATTTATGACATCCCCTAAAATAAAGATATCAAATTTAAAAAGGAAACTTTTAAAATTTTTATATACAAAATATTTTAGTTTCTCGCGAGCTTTTTCGGAGTCGAGTTCGGTTCTTTCGACTTCGGCCGTTAACATTTAAGTCATTTCGAGCTCAGTCGAGCTCGCTCAGTCGAGTTTGACCGAGGTTTGTGGGAGTCGAGTTCGAGAGTAATTTCGCGAGGTTATGCTACGTCTACGTCGTGGCTTTTGAGTGTGACTTTGGCAAACATCAAGAAGTCAGGAAACACTTTATCCTGCTCTGAAGGATTCCCCATATAAGAATGCATCGGATTACCGTCCCCATATTCATATCCATATTGATAAACCATCCCAAGGTACTGGTTGTTGAATACCATGATCTTCACCGGTAGATTCTCCACTCGTATTCTGCCAATTCCTGGATGTTCATCAAGCTCCCGTCACCATCAACGTCTATGACCATTGCGCGGGTTTACTTAAGCGCGCAGCGCCCATGGCAGCCAGCAATCAAGCCCATTGCTCCTAATCCGCTTGAAGGCATGGCGAGTTCTTGTGCGCAATACTGGGCAGCCCACATCTGGTGCTGCCCAACTCCGGTACAAATAATAGCATCTCCATTAGTTAACTCATCTAAGAGTTGAATAGCATACCGTGGAGGAATAGCCTCTCCAAATGTTCTATAGCTTTGTGGGTACTTTTCTTTCTGTTCATCAATTTCCTTCCTCCAAGCCGATGATACTACAATATTACTCACTGGAATTTCTTTTTCTGCAGTGGGCTGCTGCTTTGCTCCATTCTTCTCCAATATCCTATTAATGCCTTCCAATGCCAGCTTTACATCAGTACAAATTGAAAGATGGGGTTTTTTGTTCTTCCCAATCTCCTCCGGATCGATATCTATATGAACTATCTTAGCATTTTTTGCGAAGGCTTCAATTTTCCCGGTTACCCGGTCATCGAACCGGACACCAAATGCCAGCAACAAATCAGACCTATCCACAGCGTAGTTTGCTTGTATTGTCCCATGTATTCCAAGCATACGAAGAGATAGGTCATCCGTACATGGGAAAATCCCAAGACCCATTAAAGTAGTAGCCACTGGTATACCAGTGAGCTCAACAAACCGCCTTAACTCTTCACTGCAGTTCATACACCCTCCACCAGCATACACAACTGGCCTCTTTGACTCTGAAATTAGTCGAACAATCTCTTCCAGGAGGACCTTTTCCGGCAATCTTGATGCATTCCCGTTCAGCATAATTGGCTTAATATTCCAGTTCGGAATGGCCATTTCATTCTGTATATCTCTTGGTATATCGATCAGGACCGGGCCGGGCCGGGCCGGCCTGAAGTTGCAATTACAAAGGCTTCTTTAACGATGAAAGGAATTTCTCCAACATCAAGAACCAAATAATTGAACTTGGTGATCGGTCGAGTTATCTCAGTAAGTGGAACTTCTTGGAAAGAGTCTTTCCCCATCAACATACGAGGGACCTGCCCGGTAATGGCTACGATTGGTATGCTATCCAAGTTTGCGTTCGCAATGCCGCTGATGATATTCGTGGCGCCGGGACCGGCGGATGTGAGGCAGACTCCGGGGCGGCCGGAAGCGCGAGCATAGCCGTCTGCAGCGAAGATGCCGCCTTGCTCGTGTCTGGGCAGCACGTTCCGGATCATGGAGGAGCGAGCTAGGGCTTCATGAATCTCCACGGAGGCTCCTCCCGGGTACCCAAAAACATGACTCACCCCTTCACGTTCCAGCCCTTCCACAAGGATGTCGCTGCCCTTCCTCGGCTCGTCCGCGGCGAACCGGGAAACAAAGGTTTCTGGGCCGCCCAGGAGGGTTCTGACATGACTTTCAGGCCGAGATGGGAGAGACAAGTTGTAGCTAGTACACTGCAATTAAGTTCAGTTGAGCTTGCAGTTTTGTGGCCGGGAAGATTTGGTTTTATATCAAATTTTGATTGCAAAAAACAAGACCAGTAGATCAACAATATTTTCAGTAGTACAAACACTAGCATAAATAAAATTTAACTTACTTATCTTGATGACTTTTTGATTGTCATGTAATTACGGTTCTCATAAAACTTGTCCTCTCGTATTGTGAAACTTTTTGTTAGAATATGTCTCAAATTCCTAATTTATATTAATTCTTTTTTGTAAATAATATTTTATTCAATAAATCTTAGTTGTTATATTATTGTAATATTAAGCTTCTTTATAGAATAGATAAAACCTTTAGGAATTTTCCTATAAATATTCTGGGTCATGAGAGAAAAAAGTTATGAAAGAAATTCAGTGTGTGCACATATGTAAGGGTTTTAGGGATTGTGAGTTTCTGTGAAGTATTTTCTTGGTATTGTGGGCATCCTAGGGTTTTATGATTTCGTAATTTTTCCTAGTCGTCGCAATACTTTGATACTCTTATTTTATTCTACTATTGTTTGAATAGTGAAAATATTCTACCGTTTGAATGTAAGGTATAATTAGCGAGCAACGTTAAAGCATAACATGCGTCTTTATGTTGATATTTATCTTTGTGTTTGGTCGTATTCTTGTTAAATAAAACTTTAGCAGTTATAACAAATGGTATCAAAGCTTCAAGATTGAATATATTCAGAAGAACAAGATATCATAGAGCACACAAAATGAAGATGAAAAAAATTTCAGTTCAAGGTGAGAGTCGATTACTCTCTTATCAAGATGTGTTGAATGATTGATTCGATGAAATTTGATCCAAGGTGGAGATTGTTAGAATATGTTTCAAATTCTTATTTAATATTAATTCATTTTTGTAAAGAATATTCTATAGGATAATTCATAGTTATTATATTATTGTAATATTAAGTTTTCTTATAAAATAATAAAAGCTTTTAGGAATATCCCTATAAATATTATAGGTCATGAGGAGAAATAGTTATAAGAGATATGAACTTCTAATTAAAGCTATTCGATGTGTGTAGAAATGTAAAAGTTTGAGAGATTAAGAGTTTTGTAAGGTATTTTCTCGATATTATGAGTATCCTAAGGTTTTGTGATTTTGTAATTTTTCGCAATAAACCATATCACTAATATTCGATTTTTACTCTATTTTTCAAGAATAGCGGAAAATTTCTCTTTCATTCATAGATGTAGACATAATTGACTGAACTATGTCAAAACCTTCGTGCATTTTTATGTTGATTTTTTTTTTTTTTTTTATGTTCGTATTCTTGAATTCATAACACTTTTTATTTTGGGATCTTGTTTGAAATGGTGACTAGGATATCAAACCTCATTTCTAAGACAAATAAGTGTCCTTTGGTTGTGCTTCAGGTACAAATTTTGACACTTGACCACAGCTTTTAAGAGAACCTCAAATAGAAGAAAAGATGAAATTTCTTCACAAACATATTTTTATGCACAAATATAATAGAACTCTAACAATATTGGAATGGGCTCACATGCCCAGAAGCTAGCCCGAGATGGACCTGGGACTCGGAAGATGTATGCATGATTCCCAAGTGCTACAGAGCTAGGATACTTGCCCTAATTAGCAGGTGGGGGCTCAGGAAAACATACAGATCCCCCCACTGCATTGGGACATCAGAAGACAAAGCTGGCCCAACAGCCTGAATATTCCCCTAACACGTTTTATTCCGATAATGGTGTACTATGCACAACCATGGTCCTCCACTACCTCATATTCTGACATCGAATGAGTAGGCAATACATGTAAAGGGAAGTAGTATAAAAGTAGGCTCAATGAATGTAAACGGCGGTAAATTTTTTGTATCCCCTTCTATGTGCAATAAAAAAAAACCCCTAATTTGTAACTCGCTTTCCAAATACCAATTTTGTCTTTTTATTTGTAGAAGAAAAGTTAAAGACATCAGACAAATCCTTTATGGGAATTAAATTAACATGTTTAATAATTTGCAATAAGATTTTAAACTTTGAAATAGCATTTAAAAGTCAAGTGAAAATTTTAAAGATGATTCTATAGAATTACCTATTATAAACTACACTTGTTATGTTTGGCTTCTAGAGTATTAAGGAAAATAATTTTTTTTTTTATTTGGTTTCAACATAAAAAATATATTGCCGTACATAAATAATTTGTGGTTTAACCCGCCATTTGGATCTTTGTCCACTTCCAAACTTAAACCCTAATTTTCATTTCCATCTTAGGTTGATAAGCCAAACCCAAACAAGTAGCCTTAGCTTCCTCATTTTCATCAGTTTGAAAAACTAAACAACCTAACTTCATCATATTCATTGAATTCCTCTCATTCATAATCATCTCCACCAGTTGGATCTTTATCCTCTTCCTAACTTAAACCCGATTTTTCTTTTCCATCTCAGGTTGAAAAGCCAAACCCGCCTTAATTTACTCATTTTCCTCAGCTTGGAAAACCAAACAACCTAACTTCATCATATTCATTGTATTCCTCTCATTCATAATCATCTCCGCCAGTTGAAGTTTTGTCCTTTGTCTTCCTAACTTACACCCGATTTTTCTTTTCCATCTCAGGTTGAAAAGCCAAACCCAAACAAGTGGCCTTAACTTCCTCATTTTCTTCAGTTTGAAAAATTAAACAACCTAACTTCATCATATCATTGTATTCTACTCTCATTCATAATCTTTCTGCATCATTGTGTCATTGTTTCAAATAGGGAGAAAATGTAGAAAAGAAAAAATGGAAGAAAATAAGTAAACTTAAATTCAACATATTATTTTTATTTGCTACTCCTAAACCAATTTTATTTATTTTTACTCCTTCATTATAAAAAAGATGAAATAATTTAATAATATGTAAGTTTTAAGTAATTTAATTTTATTTGAGATTTTTCATTAGACAATCAAACATTAGAAAATAATTTTCCTTAGTTTTTTTTTTGTTTCCTTAGTAATTTCCTGGAACTAAACACAACCTAACAATTTTGCATTTTAAGTCTTTTTTTTTTTTAATTGTTGGGTTTAAAATTAGCACTCTCTTTGTCACAAGCAGATAACATATTTCGACGATCAAAATTGATAAAGAATAAAAGATCAACAAGGGAAGTCTCGTGAAGCATTCATTACAGAAGAAGGAACGTGATGCCAATCACGTGAGCAGTTAGAACGAGAATCAGAACTGGAGTAGGACTCTACTCAGATCCACGTTTCTTGGGAGAAAGAGGTATAATAGGCTAGGATTTCTCTAGATCTTATGGCTGATGTTAAAAGTCAAAGAATCTGCCTAGTGGATAATCTCTTGGCTGGTCAAAATAGAGTTGCATGGAACATGAGTAGGACTTCACTCTAAAGAGGATTGCTTGGCGCCCAATTCTCCTAATTTCGTTGTGATAGCCTAGGGATAATCTTGCTGAAGAGATAATGCTGGGAATCATAATCAGATAATGATCTAGCCTTATCAAGAGGTCCTAATATGATATTCAAGATGTCTATTTAATATAGATTATGGAAGGAGCTTCTACACAACTTGAACAAGTAGTAGCATAGCAATCCAGACATGTAGAAGGGTGTAGATACTCGTTGAGGTATTGAACACAATCCTTTCACTTTGTGCGAGGGATAATATTATTTATGTTGAGATGAAAAGTGAGGGTAGTATGTGCGATTCTAACTAAGATACATGTATAGAAGCATTATGATCTAGATGAACATGATGCATTCATAAGCCAAGTTACCTATGGAGATCCACCTTTAAAGAAACCGAGTGAGCTTCATAAGCCAATTTTGAAGCCCTTCCGTAGGCTAGTGTAACCTTACTAACTTGGACGAGGCATTCTTGTTCATTCGCGTATAGAACAAACCGCATATAAATGTGCATTTAAAATTTATGTTTATGAATCTTTGTTTGTCGAATATCTTCCATGAAAAATTAAGTAATTTCATAAAATTGAAATTCCGAATGACATAAAACCTTCCAAAGTATAACAAAATTGTTATTAAACCAACATCTTCCAACAAGATAAATTTTTTCAAAACTAATTTTCTCAAAACATAACATTCTAACAACATAAAATCCTACAAATCAAAGTTTGCAAACAAACACCAACTCAAAATAGTTCTCAACTTTTCGTTTCATGCCTACCTTAAAATCACTCATCGCCTAAGATTTTGAATACTTAAAATGATCAACAACAAGGAGTGACTAAAATCTCATTAGGAGTGTTAAAACGAGTTTGAAATTAAATATTTTAGATTCATAAAATTGGAGATATAACATATTTTCCTTTTTCCTCATAAATCTAATAAAATGAGTACAAATAAATAAAATATAAATATATTTCAAAGCATTGGTCATGTATTTTATGTTTCTTGACAATTCCATATCATAATCAAATGCACAAATATTTTAAAACACATATGCTCATGGTTCTCAAAATATTTGTTTCAAATAAAATGTCAACTATTCTAACTAATTGACGAGGGCCTTTTCAAAATGCTTATGCATTTGGTTCTCAAAACATATTTGTTTCAAATAAAATATCAACTATTCTAATCCGTTAACAAGGGTCATTCCAAAATACTTACACTCTTGATTCTCAAAACATATTTGTTTCAAATAGAATATCAACTATTCTAACCTGTTGAAAAGGGCCATTTCAAAACGTTTATATTCTCGGTTATCAAAACATATTTGTTTCAAATAAAATGTCAATTATTATAACCTGTTAACAATGACCATTTTGTCAACTATTATAACCCATTGACTGGGGCCATAGTGTCAACTACTGTAACCCATTGATTGGGGCCGTATTTGTCAACTATTATAACCCGTTGACGGGGCCGTATTTGTCAACTATTTTAACTCATTGACATGGCCATATTTGTTAATTACTATAACCCATTGAAGGGGCGTGTTGTCGAATTACTATAACCCCGTTGTGGAAGTCATGTTGTCAATTATTAGAACCCGTTGATGGAGTCGTATTTGTCAATTATTATAACTCATTGACGATGCCATATTTGTCAATTACGTACTATAACTCATTGACATGAAATCGTATTTATCGAGTTTATCTTTGTTGATGGGCGCGTATTTGTCGATATATCTTAAAATTGACCAGGTCATCTAAACCAAAGTCAAATATTTAATGTTTACGATTTCACCAATCACAGTATATCTCCATAACTTTCAATCTTACCATAAACATTCTAAAATCCATTTTCCATACAAAACATGTATTTGATCCATGCATGTGATTTAAAAAAATAGAAATTTCCAAGACTCATAATCACATATGCTAGCAAAATATTTTGTTTTGTAGGAAAAACTACATTAATCTTTCTTACATGATATTCCAAGATATTAGCAAAACTAATAAGCCTCCAAAGAGTGACAAATCACTTGAATAATATAAACAATATCCTATTAGATAAAAATAATATATTTTTTTGCACTCATAGGTTTTATATTTCTTATTTTTCTTTTCTAAGAAGCCAAAATATTTAAACCTAAAATCTCAAAGGCTCTTTAGCTTGAGAATTTCAAATAAATTAAGGCATTTTCCCAAAATCCTTAACATCAGTAATTTTCCAATTCTATCGATTTCTTAAATCCCAAAATTAGAGATTTTACCATAAACATGATTTTTGGTTGAAATCCACACATCTCTTATGACAAATATTTCTTTGTATCTTGTTGGGAATCCTTTAAAGTTTTAAATCTAAAGCTTGGTAACCCAAAAATCACCAAAACACATCAAATACTCATTCCTAAACAAATTTATTAATACTACGCCTTTTTTACATTTCTAGGGTTTCATATCTGAAAGTTTAGGAAAACTTAAGTTTTCAAATCTAAGATTCCAAGAGTGAGAACTCACCCAAATATATCAAACATCAAACCTAAACCAAGATTCTTGTTTCTATGCATTTCAATCATTTCTAGGGTTTCAAATCAAAAGCTTTAGAAAGTCCTAAGCTTTCAAATCTAGAATTTTAAAAGCACTAACTATAAAAAAAAAAAATCAAAGGGGAAATTAAAGTAATACTTACTTGGGATTGAAATTCTTGAGGCTTGGAATCTCCCCTCTTTTGAAACCCTAGCTCCTCCTCTCTCTCTCTTTCTCTTTCTCTCTCTCTCTCTCTATAGAAAAAATGAAATGAAGAATGGGTCATTTGATTTAGAGAGCTCTTTTTATACTAAGACAAATTCCACATTTGCCCCAAAGCCCCTTCATCTTTTAAAAATTGTAAAACAACCCTTCTTCTTTCTTTTATTTTGTTTGTTAGAAAATTAGGGGTATTACATTCTCTCTCTTATTAGAAGTTTAGTCCTCTAAACTTGGCATAAGTAGATTCTTAACCAATTTAGAATGTCATTTTTCTTTGTTTCTTGTTTTTTTTCCATCACATCTATAATTTGAACACAGATATTTTTTTTCATGAGTCCAATCTTCCAAAATATGAATAGCCTCCAATTTCATAACCTATAAGGGATAATGAACATATTTCCTCAAACTCAAAGCATAAAAGACATTATAAACTTATATAGGCTTTGAATCCTTTTAATACACAAAGACACTTTTTTTTCCTAGATCTCACTACAACTTAACAAGCAAACTTCTACAAGAACAAAATCACAAAAGTCAAATTCCAAGTATTTCTACATATAGTCAGCATAATCCTTATGTGTGCTTTGATTTTTCTAAATTTTTCTTTAATCAAGGCTATCTTTTCAATAGTCAAGTACACAAATTCAAGTCTTAAAAGTTTTCTCTCTAATATGATCATAACAAATTTCATCATCCTCTCCCACCATAAACGCATTTGAAAGTATCATCTCTTTACTAAATTTCATTATCGTAAGAAAATTTAACCAAATGTAAGTGCTCATTCTAATTACTTTCCATGTGTGACATAGAGAGTCCTTATTTTATTGGGGGATTCCCTTTACATTGATAACAATGTTCTTGAGATACAGAGAGTCATGCACATATTATTCGGCATTTTACATATGTTTATACCAGATCAAGTTCTCCGCAGCCCAGGTGTTGAGTTAGAGCACTTTCGACATACTGGTCGTATTTGCCCTCATAGATTTCAGGCGTTCAGACTTCACCTATGCTCTCTTCATTTAGATCAAGCTTTTAGACTTCGTCTTTGCCTTCGTCTTCTGCAGATTAGGCATTCAAACTTCGCCTTCATATGGATAAAATGTTCAAACTTCATCTGCATCACCTTTTCCTTCATGTTTGAGGCGTTTAGGCTCGAGTCTTTTATTGATTAGGCGTTCAAGCTTTGCCTTCATATGGATCGGATGTTTGGAGCTTTGCTCCCATGTCGAAACTGCTTAGCCGCGCGGTGAAAAGCGTTCGAGACTTAAATGCTAAAATCGGTGTTCAAACTTCACCTTATATGGATAAAGGCGTTCGGACCTACGTATCACATTTATTAGCATCACGATTCGGGCGTTCAAACTAGCTATTACAATCGGGCATTGATTTCACCTTCATATGGATAAGATGTTGAGGCTTACATTTTAAATGTCATTCTGCTTGTCATGATTCGGACATTGAGCCGTCTTCTACAGATTAGGCATTCAAACTTCACCTTCATATGGATCAGATGTTTAGAATTCTTCTGCATCACATTTACTAGCATTGCAATTCAAACGTTCAGACTTTGTCTTCTACAGATCAGGCGTTCAAACTTCGCCTTCATATGGATAAGATGTTAAGATTTCATCTGCATCAATTTTGCTAGCACAACAGTTCAAACGTTCAGACTTTGTCTTCTACAGATTAAGCATTCAACTTCACCTTCATATGGATAAGATGTTCAAACTTCATCTGCATCACATTTTCTAGCATCGTAGTTCAAACGTTAAGACTTCTTCTTCTATAGATCAGGCGTTCAAATTTCACCTTCATATGGATCAGATGTTCAGACTTCATCTGCATCACATTTGCTAAAATCACAGTTAGACGTTCAGACTGCGTCTTCTACAGATCAAGCATTCAGACTTTGCTTTCATATAGATTAGATATTCATCGCGCCTTCATATAGATCAGATGTTCAGACTTCGTCTCCATCACATATTTTGCTTTGTAGTTCAAACGTTCGGATATCGTCTTCTACAAATAAAGGGTCCACAGTGATGACTCCGGTAGAGCAGTGAAGATTGACTTGAATACAAATTAGGGAAAAATGTGGCTTTTGATTAGTTGATTGATATATACCTCTTTTTTGTGCTTTTTGTATACTTGATTATTGGTAGCACATTAAGAGTTTTGATTTGTTGATTTACCTTTCACATGCTTGATTGTTGTATTATTAATATTGGTTGGTTGACTCTTTTACTCATTTTGTTGTGTCACTTGCTTCTTGTGGTATGCTTATTCTATTCACCTTGACACTTGTATTTATCATTATATATTCCACTTATTTTGATGTGGTGATTGCTTTGCTTAACTATTCTCATAGCATGTTGACTTCCTCTCACCATATAATGTTTTATCTCATTCTTTACATGTATACTCTTATTTTTGCATACTTCATTTGTCATGATCTAGTTAATTATATAGGTTGGATATTTTATCAGAGCATGTTGATTCCTTCTTGTTACACGATTATTCTACTCATTCTAACACATGTACATTTTGATTGATTGATTATCTCATTTGCCTTGACATGTTGATTCTCTCCATTGTATATTCATCTTGATCAGCTCTTTTAGCATGTTGTTTTTGTTATATGTTCACTTTGCTTATCTTATACTCCTGCTTAGATTATGTGTAGATATGGATAATATACCTACGCTTAGCATGACTACCTTTATCCTGCATGATTGTTTGTCGCATATCTATGTAGGGCACACATGTATCCCTTATCTCCAAACCCCTAGTCTCAGTCAACTTTGTGTCTCTTGTTTTCGTGTTTAGTAGGAGACTTGTTGCTCCTTGTTTGCTCTTCGATCAAGCTAGTGACTAGGAGTAAGGTCTAGTGATGGGCTATATCCATGTTTAAGAGCATTTTGGAGGTCATTATTGATGTTGATTAGAGTTTGATCTTTGAAGACTTGTGGCTGGATTCGAGCTAGATTTGGGGATATGTTTTGACCAGTGTGCCTTCTCTATTTTAGATGTCATTTAGGTTTTTCAGATGCACCCACACGTTCACTGTACACTTAGTTTATCCCTGACTGCTAAGAGTAGTGAGAGCCTTTACCATAAGTCGTCCCTTGAGATGTGGAGGAAGTGCATGTGTGGAGTTGATGACCACCTTGCATGGAAGCACCCGTCCTCTTACGGGACGTGTAGAGGAGGTTGTGGCCTGGCTTGGAGGTATGATCGCTCACGCTGGGACCCTTTTTAAAGACCCACCCACCCTTGTCTTTTTCGCCACCATTGACCTTCTAGGTTGAGATTTAAATCCCTGCGATTAGGACTCAAATATACACGATGGGTTGGTTGGCAGGGCCTTGAAGAGTGGTTTTGGTCATGATATGGATCCAGAATTCTCCATTTTGGTTTCCTCTTAAGGGTATACAAAGATTGATCAGAGTTTGGGTTTCAGTGGAACGATTTTCTACATAATGTTGGCTTATCTATTTAAATATCAGTAAAATATTCACTTATTGATTATTCTCAACTCGAGTAGTATCTTAGCCACTTCTGCTACATTTTCAGGGCTTATTATATGATATAATTTGAGACCACCTTCATGGATTAGGGTTCAAGGCAGACTAGTTCGCACGACAAATCATATAGTTATGGATTCACAATTGGTTACAATTGACCAATTTGTCTCAGCGATTTCCTCAATTAGGCAGGCCATAGCTAGAGTTAGTTGAAGGATAGATGGGTAGCAGGCCTCGCATGACCAGATTCGGGATGAGCCTTAGTGTGATTCCTTTACACTACCACCTCCACTCCCTATTTAGATGACAGATTCTTACGCACCACTAGTGCTTTTTCACCATACTTTATTAGTACTTGTTTTTTCCATTGATTATACACGTACACGTATGAATAGGCTGGAGCAACGCTTTCAACAAATGAGGATCTTTGATGGAATTACCACTTGGGATGATATTGATGTATGTGCACCTCATTCGCCCATAACACATATTCATGATATTGATATTTGATGGCCAGCAATTTGGATAGAATCTGGGGCCCGACTATGATCATAGTATCACTTATGAGATAATTTTACATGCTTATAATGATCTTGAGATAGTCGACCTTGGTACAATGATTGGTCTAGATGATTGAGTTTTGGTTTAGCATCATCTACATATGAGAGAGATAGACTGCTTCACTTGCTTAGATTATACCTAGATGATTTTGCATGATCTTATGGAGATATGCTAGACCTCTCATTTATTACTCATCATTTATTGTTGGTGCCACATGTTGGACCATTACCACAAGATGATTTGGTTTTGAGAGTTATTAGGGATGGAAAGTAGTAAAGTTAAATCTCAAATAATTAGGTCAAGTTTTCAAAAACCGTTTTTTGTTCGAAAAAAATAAAAAGAATAAGGAAAACAGAGAGAAAATGTTCAATTCCTAGCTTTTTTTTTTTTTTTTTTCTGAAAAACATATAAAACACAGAGAATAATAAACTTAGAGAATAAAAACAATTTTCATAAAACATTATTTTGATGCTCTCCATGTTTTCAAAAAACTATGTCAAGAACGGTTTACAAAAATACAAACCAAACAAGTCTTTGGCCTTTTCTAAAATAATTTTCAAAAGAGTTTTTAACAAAATGTTCTTTTCTTTTTTTTTCTTTTTTCTTTTTTTTGAGCTTGAGTGATTGAGAATTTGGGAGTAAAAATTTGGTGGCTCTCAATCAGGGAGAAATAAAGTTATTGGAATTCAATAATGGATGCAAATTCAGGGGACAGGGACAAAGAGTAATACGATTTGAAGAGGAAAGTTTGGTGGAAACTCATAAATGCAAATATTAAATTGAAGCTACCTCTCCATTCAATTCCGGATATACAAAGACGTGGGATTCCGGATATACAAATAATTGTCAAAATATTTTAGGATTGGAAAATAATTTCAATTTTATGGTAGTTTTTAATAAAGTGGAACTTCTCTTACAATGAAATCGTACTTTAAAAACACGATTTTACAATTTTACATTAAAATCGTTTCTTTAAAATTAGACTTTATAATTTTATCTTGAAATCGTATTTTAACTAACCGTAATTTTATTTAAAATCGTGTATGCAAAATCTTCCATAATTTTAAAATTTTTCACTACAAATCACTTCTTAAAAGCATGATGACATATTTTACGGAATTATATCTTTAGCTTGTGATTTCACAAATTTCTGATTCTGATAAATCGTGTCTTCAAATCACGATTTCACATTTTAACACTAAAATCGTGTTTTGAAGTCACGACATCCATATGGTGCTTAGTTGGTAATAAGTGTCATACATTTGAAAATATTTATTTTTGTTTTATATTTAAAAATATATATATCTTTTCTAATTAGCGTATTATTTAAAAAAAGCCCCAAAGACGTAAAATATGAAGATGCAATTGTTGTGTTTGTAGTTGATTCATGAATTGGCATTTTCTAAGATCGATTTCCTGAAGCATCAACGGGAGGACTGGTTCTGGGGTTGAATTATTTCCCATTCTAACTTCGTTTTGGCTGCTCCACCATTTTTCATTTGGCGAAATTTAAAACCAACCTTCCAAGTTACTTATCTAATAAGGATTATCTTTGCAAATATTTCCTCCATGGATCATGCAACCAAAAAGGTCACAAATTATAAAAGCTTAACTCAACTAATTCTTAATAGCTATTAAAAAAAGTGAGGCTATGGTGTCATCAAGCAAAAGAGAAAAAATTGTGAGAAAAGAAAGAGGGGTTAGGGTTTATGTGCTTTTGCAAGAAGATAAAAGACCAATTATGGTCGGTTTCGGCTCAAATTTGACATGGTGAATCCTTGTAACATGCTTTTTCAATCCTAATGGTCTTGATCATGTGATGGATCTATCTATAACACTCATTTGGGTATCCACTTTGGTGGGATTTAACCTTTTATCTCTTGAGTTACCCATCTTTTGGTAAAGATGATTGTTGCATTGGTGTTCAAAGAAGATGTTTTTATTGTTGTGAGCCTCTAGTTTGATTGCTAGAGAAGATTTTGATGTACGTGTGCTCGTTGTTGAGATAGTGAAGAAAGTTTTAAGCGGCTACATATTTAGTAGATTTTTACCATATTTCGTGAGAGTTTACCATAAAAATTTGTTGTCTCACTTTTGTGGTTAATTTTCTCCATTCTTGGTTGTTTGGCTTTGTTGACTAGTTTTATTATTGACACCATTTTGGCACATAAAGAGGGAAAGAATTATTTTTCAAAATTTTCATCTTTGGTAGTCTTTCCTAACAAAGTGGTATCAAAGCTAGGTAAACTCTTTGGCTAACTCCTTACATGTTAAAATGGAGGAGCAAAATTCTTTTGGAATGATAAAATCAACCAAGCAAACCAAGAATGGAGAAAAATCAACAACAAAAATGAGACAACAAATTTTTAGGTGGAAAACCCCCTCAATGAAGAGGGTAAAAATCCATATGACAGTAAAGCCAGCCAAAAATTAAAAAAATTTATTTCCCACTTGATATAATAATGGGTGCCCAGCCAAGCGTTTTATACAGCAATCAAACTAGAGGCTCACAACAATAAAAACATCAATAATACCATTCTTGGAACACCCATCCCACAATCATCTTTACTAAAGATGGATAACTCAAGTGAGAAAATGCTGGATTACTAAAGTGGAATGCCCAAATGAGTTTTGTAGAAAAAACCATCAAATGATCAAGACAATTATGAGTAAAGAGCATGTTATAAGATTGTATGCTAGTGAGCCAAGAACAGCCATGTTTGGCCTTCCATCTTCTTGTAAAAGCACTAAAACCCCAACCCCTCTTTCTTTTCCCTCCTTAGTCTCCTCTCACAAAATTTTTCTCTGTTATACTCACCACCAAAACCACTTTTCTTTTAAATCACTATTTGGGCTTTGGCCCATTTAAAGCCCAGCCCTATGGGGCGGAGCCTACGACAATTTGCTATCTCTGGCACCCTCTAGGAATAGTTTCCTAAGCAACCCTTAAAACCAGAATACTTTTGTCAGTGAAAAATATTCTTTAAGGGATTGCTTAAGAAATTATTTCTAGAAAATAATGGGAGTGCTATTTTGTTGAGATCTCTCTTTGTATGCCAAAAAAATACTTATTCTTGAGGCTATGAAAATTTTGTCTCTAGTTTTGACTGGAGAAGAACTTTTTTGTATCTGCTAATATTGAAGGATGAATCACATTAAATATTTGATGTTATTTTGAATATTAGTGTAGTCGTCATAGGCAATTTTAACCCGGTGCCCTCAACAGAAGTGGCCTCAGTTTGATTCTCAAGAGTGAAAATAATATGCTCCTGGGGATGTGGGGAGGTTCAACTGAGTTTGATTCTCAAGTGGAAAATTTATTCTATCATGAAAAAAAAGTAGCAGACCACCTTGGGAAAAACAAGAGTTTCAGAATAGGTAATGCCATCAAAACAACAGAGCTGACTATTAGATTGTACCCATAACAACCACCACCACCATTACATCTACTTATGAATTGTTGATTTTCATAATAATGGAACCAAGAACAGGCATTTTCTAAAAGCAATTGATTCAGTCACATAAGATGTAGGAAGACATGAATGAAGCAAAAAAAAAAAAAAAAAATTTGCTCTTTCAAAACTTGGTAAAGAATCAAAGCAGCTGCCATCAGATGGGAAAGACCATATTGATTATATCTCATTGTCCCATTGGAAATGGCACTCAAAGCCCTTGCGCAGTGTCCCAACATCATCTGGCATTTCAATTTCATTCACTTGCTCGAACCCAAAAAAGTAACATTTTCTTTGAAACTAAGTCATCAAAATCAATATGCACAACCATAACCACCAAAAACTTGCTCAGCTCTATTTGAAATTTCATTTGGTTCCTAGATAGATGCTCAACATAAGTTCATTTAGTGGCGAATCCTCCGCTCAGAAAGTAATTATTCGGAAAAAAAAAAAAAAAACCCTACATTTTCTCGGCAACCAAAAGGGGCCATGAATTACCGTCAGTGGAAGGAGGAGGTCGATCCACAACTAGGACCGCCGACGACGTGATA
This sequence comes from Tetrastigma voinierianum, assembly GCA_016808115.1. Taxonomy (NCBI): domain Eukaryota; kingdom Viridiplantae; phylum Streptophyta; class Magnoliopsida; order Vitales; family Vitaceae; genus Tetrastigma; species Tetrastigma voinierianum. The sequence goes on from JAEQBH010005746.1 coordinate 214,337, forward strand.
AGACCACAACCGCCGTGGACGGATGGCAGCCGCCGCCCAGCATAACGCTTAGGGTTAGGGTTGTTTTCTTTGGGGCCTGGCATATATTTTTATACTTTGAATATCTAACTCTACATTAATAAATATATTTAATTATTAAATCTATTTCAAAATTTTCCATTTTATTTTTATTTTATTTATTTATTCGGCGGTTAAGGATTTCCAAGTTAACCACTGGTACAGAAACGGCAACTATTCCTATACTCTACAATGAAAACCATTTACCCTCATTTATTCAAATATTTACACTTTTACCACACGCCATATTTACAAATTACAACCACAAGCAAAAGAGCTTATCTTTGTCCTTGTCCATGAGTACGAGGTACGATCGTAAATAACAACAGGTTTAGGCTAAACCATCTTTTCTTTAATTAATCTTATGTTTTTTATCTACATTTATATTATTTAATTTTTTAAGTATTATGTGCATTGGAATAATGGAGGGGAATATAGTGATGCATGATCTTCTACAATAAATATTGAGAATTCATTCTTAATTATGAAAAATTCAAATTTGAGAGGTTGTGAAACCTTGGAGACACAAAATATATTTCTAAATCAAAGTATTTTGAGTTTTGTTGTCATTTTAATTTGGAGTTGTTTTAGGGTCAATTTGCAGTGTGTTTTTTTTTTTTTTTTGAGAAAAAAATTATTTTGGTAGAATTTTGAAAAACGCTTTGAAACCTCAAAAAAACAAATATTTTATTAGTTCTTGGGTGTGAAGTTTATCTGCTTGTTCTGCTTTGTTTAGTGGATTCGTAAGTAGTGAGTTAGAGTAGACATTATCCAGCTAAGTGGATTTCTTGGGTGATGAAGTAAGCATACATCTTTCACTCTGGCTTCAACTCATCCCATTATCTTCTTTTAACTTTCCAAATCAGTTACCGAGCGGCCAAAGCTTTCATGATTATGGTTTATACTTCCAAACCCTTTCAAAATCTTTGTTTAACTAAATATAAATATCGTCTTCCATAACCGTAGAAAAACCACAAATTTTTGCACAATCCTAACCTACCTTAAAAAAACCCGAAAACCGAAAATCGCAAACTATCTCAAAACAAGGTTGTTTTACATCAAATCAAATCCGAACTTTTTTGAAACACAAATCTTTAAATTCTAGCGGCAATTTAAATTTATAAATAAGCGCCGAAATAAAGCACTTATAACGTTTGGAATAAAAATATCTCTTACCTTTAAAGTTACATTATATGCCCTAAACTACCACAAACTCATCCATAACTTGCAAGCGGTTAGATCTTCCATCGCGGACCCGTCATACGTAATATAGCCTATTTTTCTCTCTTAGGCTCTTTTGACGAGGAGAGGTAATTTTGTCATTAACGACTGAAGTGTATTCCTTTTTTTAAATCCCATTTCTTCATAATAAAGTAGTTATTCATAAGATTTAGGTTTTTTTTTAATTCAATCGTCGTGGTGGCATATAGTTGTCGTCATTTTGGTTCAACGTGTGGTTGTCATCGTCATTGTGCGACATTTATTTGTATGAGGGCGATTCAAACGAGTAAAGTATATTCGATTGACGACAAAAAATTAAATTAGTGGTCGTCAATATGCTATAGAAATTATAATCAGCTAAGGTATTCAGATTCTGATAATAATATCAAATGTGTAGAGCTCAGTATCAAATATATGAGCATTTAGTCGTTATCTTATTAACACCTGAATATTGTTCGTGCTTTTATAGTTTTTCACCAGATTTTTGATTCTATATTTATATCGATATATATCTTAGTTTGAAGCAATAAAATTATTTTCTATTTCAAAAAGTATTATTAAGCGTTTGCGTTTTCAAGTAGAGTGAAGTTTTCATGTGATAGATTAACATTTCTTTAAAAAAATATTTTACATATATATCAAATAAATAAATTAAAGTGTGAATGAAAAATGCTTCTATATGTTAAACTAAAAAAAGAATATTATTAACCAGCATACTTAGCTCATGTGGTAGAGACATAAAGTGCTCAATATTTTAAAAAGGTAGGGCATAAAAATGGGAAGGGTCTCATGTTTGAGTCTTTACAGGAACAGTTTATTATATTGTAACTAAAGTGTTTAACTATAAAATAAATATAAATAAATAAATAAATAAATAATATATATATATATATATATTATCAATCCTCAAGGCTTGACACAAGTGGTAATGGGAGGTTTTGGGCTTGAAGGTTTCTGGTAATTAACACAAGCCTAAATAAGATGGTCGATCTGTAATGACCCGAACACCCATAATTATCAAATAATAATAATATGAAAATAGATGAGAAAACCATATGGGGTAGATTAGTTGGTCCAACCTTGGCTTTGCTACCCAATAGTCATCAATTCAAGTCCTCTTAGAGTCATTAAAGGTTTATCCGATCGTTAAGCTGAAAATGCGCTAAAGGCGTCGAAAGTCTGAAACAAGTGACCGGACACCAATCGTTATCGAATAATAATAATAATAATAATATGGGAAAGAGACGAGAATTTAAGAAGTGGGAACTTGGTCAACTTATCAAGGTGAATACCCTAAAGCATGCTTTAGCAGAAAGTAATGCCATATTTTTCAAATGTTCTTGTAGATGAGACTGCCAATTAGACCCATAGAAATCTACCTTAATAAATTTGTCCAAATAGCCCAACATACAAATCTTTGATTAGCAATTTTAAGAATATGGGCTATGAGTTGGAGGGTGTGTTCTCTCCTATTTGGAAAGGTCAATGGAAATAGATTCAGAGCAATCTTCCATATTCCTCTATCTGCCTTAAAATTCCCTTTCTATGGTGTGGCATTCAACACGATTTTAAATATTAATTATCAAATCAATTTGAAATCGACACAATAATACAATATTGCGATAATATCCAAAAATCCCATCTAGAGTTGGGATTAAGAAAGAGTTTGCTTCCTTTTGAAAGCTGTTAGAAGCAGTTTTGAAAAACAAAATGTTAACTGTGCACGAGCTTGAGTGTTTGTATTTTAGAACAAAGAATTTGAGGAGCTAAGCATGTTATGCTGTTTTTATTCTCCCTATTTTGGGAACAAAAATCGCACTAAAAACTGTAACCAAGAAGCACTAAGTTTCTACTTAATAAAGGAATGTTTTTTTTATGAAGAAAAACTGCACAACTCAAAGCTTACAAAGATGATTATATAAAGAACCACAATAATCTTCTATGACATCTTTGGGAAGTTTGAAATTCAAATTCTTGAATCGATAATGCTAATACCTTCTTAATGATACAATCCATAGTTCTATTAGCTTTTTTATAGACATAACAACTATAAATATTTCAATCCTCGGATAACTTCCAAATATCTTCCATAAATATCCAAATAGAACAAAGGACACTAATCCTCTTATTAAAACAATTTATTACTATTTTTGAGTCCCCTTCAATCTCTAAGCTTAAAAAATCATTATTCTTGACCGCTAAAATACCATCTCAATGATGAAAATTACTATCCATTGAATGGCAACAATGTTGTCTCTGTTCTCATTTTTCCTCTTTTCCTCGTCTTAGAGATGCATAAAAAAATGTTAAACTGTATTTGATAAGTTGGGACATTGGTAAACATAATCTTTACTATAATCATCAATAAAGTAAAACTATTGGATACTAGTTCTTGAGAAAATACAGGCCAGAACAGCAAGAGCTTCTCAAACCTCCAGGATTACATAATGAATGCTCTGTAAAGAAATCCCACATAAGTCTGCTTACTTTTCACCCCAAATCCTGTATAACTTGCAAAAAAATTGTGTTTTCCTCGGTCTTGCAATGGCTAATAGTTTTATCGTCTACGTCGAAGAGAGAGGCCCCATGATTAGTAGAGCTCCAATGGCTGCAGCGAATTTCTCGAGGAAGATTGAAATATGTGTTACATCAGCACTCAGAAGCTGCCTGTTGTTTCTAACAATATGTTCTGCAGAATGAGTAGATGTATAATCTCAAACTTACATTGTTGCTGCAAATATTTTCTGGTAGGGAGATAAAGAGCATTTCATCCCCTCTTGTTGTGGCTTTGAACATCTATCAGAAATGTAACAAACACGGTCGATTGATCAGAAAACTGGGACTCCCTCGTGCGTAAGAAAGTTGTCGTATCCCATCTCCATGCCATAGTATTCTATCACACCTACAAGTTTTAAGCATATTTTTAGATGCAAGTATTTTGGTGAATCCAACGATGAATGTGGACATACATACCAAGCTGGAGTTCTCCTTTTGGATTTAGATTTTGTAGTGTCACCGGCATAAGTGTCTGAGTTGTAGGAGTACTTGTATGTAGGTGCAAAGTAGATCTTTCCCTCTTGCCATCCCTTAAATACTCGTCCTTCTTCTCTTTCAATCTTAAGCTATCATAAAGTTGAATTTGATACGAGCATCCAGGAAAGATCACGAAATATGAAGGATGCAAAGCAAAAGGAGAAAGGATCGTTGATTAATATGAATCATTTCCAGGATTCCACTAAAAACCATTAATTCAGTTATTCAATCTCAATTTTCTATGATGGAACCTATTTTGTAAATGAGTTAGGCAATGGTAAATCTATGGGACCTGTTTTGCAAGTAATTAGTAATCAACCAAATTCTAGGAGATAGAGACCTGCTTTCAACTTGCTCTGAGCGACAAATGAATAATTTCAGCAGATTGAGTATCAAAAATGCACCATACAAAAATTATATTTCTATGCAAGCAGATAACCATACACTACCTGATCTTTGTCAAGAAGGGCATCCCAGGCATTCTCCTCCAGAAGCTTCCGTGCTAAGAGTAGCTCAAAGCAATCAATTAATTCAAATCCCCAAACCATATGACCGCCTAGTGTCGTGAAAGCAAAGATATTTAGTAAAACATGAAAATAAAAAATGTAAATTAATATTACAAAGCAGGAATTATAAACTTATGAAGAAGATATTCAAGGATGCTCACTCATGATCTAGGATTTTCTCTGGCACTCTACTGGCAGGTGTTTTACAAATTTTTGCAAATTGGGTGTTTTTAATTATCTCTATGACATCTACATTTCGTCTCAGCTCATCTCCTTCTTTTTCTCCTGATGCCAAGTGACTGCAGATAAAGCAAAAGCTCGTCTGGTGAAAAGTCATTCTCACGGAAATACAACCCTGCAGCCAGAGAATCAACATCTTGATTAAAATGGGAAAATAAGCCGGATTCCTTGTTTCATCATAAATATTACACCTAAAAACAGCACATATCTATGCCTGAAGGCTAAAGTTTACCTTGTTCGAGGCAGCCCATTATCCCACGACTAACACAGGAGATCTTAAGGTGGTTAACATGCTGAACAAGCTCCTTTTTCATCCAAATAGATACAAAAATTCCAACCATCTGTTTGCATGCAACTAGGCTGTACTTCATGTGCTTGGCACGGGAGGCAGTAGAAAAGCTGTCTAATTGATCATCCTCTTCCGAAGAAGATTCACTGTCACGTATGGATGATTTTGGACACTGAAAACAGCAATCTTTACCATACTTCGTCTCCAATTCAGTGGTGCAATAGCAAGCTTTCAGCCTCTTTCCACTTTCTGTCCTGAATGCTAGACTGAAAGTCTTCAGAGAGTACTTTGGGAAGAACAGGGAGCCACCAGTTGAGGCTGAAGCTTTTAGACCACTTAGACTAACATATCTATTGTCAGAATGGTATGTAGGGTTGTTTAATACATAAACTGCGAGTGAATTGTTCAAGGACTGGTTGATTAATTGTAGCCACTTGGCTGCAGGCTCATTATCTTCTATAACCAGCATATTTCCAGCATTTAATGGAACAATTTCCTCAAACCTGAAGGTTCAAAAGAAGAAAAAAATTTTAAGTAAAAAGCAAATTAGTATCCAAAATGGCACCATCTAAGAGCATAAACGAAAAAGTATTCCAAATTCGTTGTCCTAGATCAACAAGCCAGATCAATCATACACAAGGTTAATATTCTTCCTTATATAAAATTAGACAAAAAAAAGTTTTCAACCTTCAATAGACTAAGGTTACTGGAAGAAGGAAAAAAACTGAAAAAGAGGAAAAACACCAACAGATAGCATAAATTATCAATTCCTTCAATTCCTCTTCTCTTTTTGCAATCTTGAAGTTTAAATGCCCAATGGTAAGAAGTGAGTGAGTGAATAAGAGAGAGACAGAGAGAGAAAGAGACAGAGAGTCAATACCCCAAAACATATATATCAGCTTGATCATGAACATGAAGAAAATCATCCAGATTGAGCCCACTGTGTGGAGATTTTCCTCCTACATTCCATGTTGCTACAAAAACCCTAGGCATGAAAAAAGTAAATATATTTAAGCTAAATGAACAGCAACATAGAAAAGGGATGAACTTAAGGAAGATAAAAGCAAGAAAAATATTTAGCTTCCAATTGCGGAAGGGCACTAACACCTTGACCAGTAACATAGGAGGTACTTAACCACCGAAAAATTGATTCTTGGTCTCCAGATTAGGCTTAGCTCCTGTGAATAAGAAACATACAGTGTAAGTTCTTTATCTTAGCAGATGGCATAACAGAGAAACATAATAAGTGTTGGGGATTTATAGGAATTGATCAAAGATGTGGAAAAGATAGAATACATAAGCAAGTTGAAGGGTGGATTTATTCCCTAAATTTAGACCAAATTGCAAGGATGCTGTCACTTTTCTCCTTTCACACCCTTTAAACTTATCGTGCTATTGCATGATAAGACTTACAAAGCATATCCTCTTCTGTACTTTAACATTTTCTTTGACATTTTATCTTAAGAAAAGTAATATTCTTCAACTCATATGAAGAAAGGTACTCTCACTTTCAGGAGAAAACAACAAGAATAATATGTCTGACTGAAAAAGGAATTTGTATACATATCCTTACTCAATCAGCTTCCTTTACACACATAATGATGAGCAACTTTCCAGAACCAGAAATATTAATGAAACTCACCTGAGGAATCAAATGACCCTTCAGGCATTTTCTTTCCATGGTTGAAAATAGTTTCTGAATGAAGGACTGAAACAAACGTGTATGAAAATATAAAAAAACGGGGGAAAGAATAGGGTGATGAATTTCAACGAAATCAAACAAGAAATGAATAATCAATGCCCTTGAATTCTTAAAATACCATAAACAAGAAAAGATGCTGAAAATTAAAGAAGGGAAATAGATGCAGACAAAATTGACTGATATGAAAATCAAATCAACTCCAAAGAAAGATGTATATAGAAATATATAACCTTTTCCCCCTTTTCTCCGTTCTATAGAGCCATTTCTGATCATCAAATGGGGAGAGCCGAATCTATAGCATCCACAAACATAAATTGAAATTAGTTAACAACTAAAAAAATCACCCATTCGTAAGTGAGGGGATAATTGGGACATGCATCACAATATTTAAATGTTTTCACACTTAAATAGTTAAATTATACTTAAATATGCATAATACCATCCAAGAAAAAAGGCATATGTTGCGTTCGTAACACTAAGTTTATATTAAATATCTAAATAATCCTTGTCAGGTATAAATACCATTCAGAATAATGTAATATTATCTCTAAATAATTAATCATTTCTGATGAATTACTAATTTAGTTTATAACATTGCCAACGTTCATGATAATGATAATTTAAACTACCACTCTGTGTGATCGGGATTTCTCAAATGATAGTGATCAATATGGGTTTAGTAAAAATATTCATTCATAAGCCATCTCTTCGGCTCCAAAAAATTTATTTTGTATTGTAATAGTCTGTGAAGGATAGATACATGAATATCGTAGAACCTTCTTCAAACTAAAATTGCTCCTATCCTCTTATATCTTGGGGCATATCGAACTATAAGCAAGTAGGCAACAACCGAAAAGATGTACGGCAAGAAGGGGCCAAAAGTAAGGGATAGGGATGCCTATGCATAATCTCAAAAAGTTTGTTGTAAACAAATGAAATCCAATAATTAATAATTAGAATAAAATAAAATAATAAAAAGAAATTAATATATTAATAATCTTACCTTTCATCTCATTGTCCTTTCGATAAAAGTCACAACGAGAGTAATGAAAAATCTACATATTGATTAACTCTTCAATTCACTACATATGCAGAATATTTTTTAGCATTAGTCCAAATCATTTCAGATGTCCTCTAACATTCCATTGTCATTACCCAATCCTGTAAATTTTGCTCGACCATTTACTACCACTACATTAAGAATATCAAATTCAGGCAGCTTCCTTTGTAATATCACATAATGGCCGTAAACATGTCACTGCATAAAAAAAAAAATCAAATCAAATCAAAAAAAAAATGATTAAGAAAATACTGTAATATTTGTTTAAAATCCTCAATAAGCCTTTGATCAATTACAAGCTGATTTTGGCTAATCAGCCTTTAAGCTATCGCCTCCTCCAAAAATATGAGTGTGGTGGTGGTGGAATCTTCTCGATACTTTTAAAACAATGATATCCATTTAAGACATACTGTTTATCTAAATCTAGTGCAAGATTAAATGACAATAATTCTTTGTCATTCGGATCCACTTCTCTCAAAATGACGAGTTCATGATGTCGTGTGACTTTATTATAACGGATAATGCTATAGATGTTAGACCTTATGTTAAAATTAATCATTGTTAAAGAGTAATAACTTTACAAGTTTCATAAACAATTCATCAATGATATTCAAATCTATTTAGAAACACTAGATCGATTGCACAATGAAACTCTCAAAGTATTAGAAAAGTTAATAAAAAAAACTATAAATCTATAAGTGGGAATGGTGAGGCCCAATATTGTTGGGAAAATTGACTACTCACTTCATTGCAAAGTCATATTCTCTAAGTAGATGACTAGGTCCACTTGAAATTGTGACGAAAAGATTGTAGGTGATATTGTTCTTTTTTTCAAATTTTCTATTAACAACAAAAATCAAATTAGCCATTTATATATAAGATAATGAATTTCTCACCATGCATAATAGTAAAAAAGAAAATTCATTAATATGTTGGATGGTTTCTGCAACATCCTCATCTCTAAAGTACTATTGGGGAAACCATTGAGAAAGATAAAACTTAAGAAAAATCCCCAAAAACAAACCACTTGAGGATTTAAAAATGTGAATTTAAAGAATGAGAAACAGTTTCCGCAGGCTATAAACAATCCAAAACAGCATCACACAACCAGTGAAGACTTTATAAACAGGACATAACTTAATAACCTAAATCATATTATTTTCTAATTTCCCATATCATGCATACCAAGTTTTTTACTTAAATAAATAAATATAAACCCTAAACTTTGTACTTTTGGTTTTGGGTGTCCATTGGTTTTGTTTCTGACTGAGTTTTCATGTTAATTTGTATTTTGTTGATTCTATTACATTGTTATTAATACTATTTTGTTGATTCAATTACATTCAAAAGTATAGGAATGAGCTTATTTAGAAAATAAAACAAAAAATGCATTTCGTTAACCATTCAAACTAAAATCATACCATAATGTGAACAAATACAGCCATACCAGTGGTTTATCCTGTTATTATAACCGCTATTTCTTTCATCCTCCTCCCATTCCCGTCTATGTAGATCCCATATGCCAAAATTTCATCCACCAGCAACTTCTTCTTCGTGTTGAAGACAAGAAGATAAAAAATGATCGAAAACGGAGCGGACCTGCAGGTCCGACCATCAATAGGTAGCCTTTCCGGTTCAGTTGAACCGTTTTTCTTATGAAAATATCACAAGCCATTTGAACACCAGACCGGTAAATCGGACCTTGATCAGTTCTTTAAGAAAAGAAAATGGTAAATTGTGGGGTACGGAAAAAAAAAGGCGAGATCTAGAGGAAGAAGGGTTTTATGGACGAAATGGTTCCGGCAGTGTTGTCGCCGGCGAGAAGGGGGAGTTAACATCGGCGATGACGAGGAACGGCGACAGTAGTGAGGTCCAAAAACTCTGGCACGACTCGGTCGAGATTTCTGGGTTTATGATCGTTCGATTCGGTCAAAAAATTATGAAACAATATGATTTAGCAAATAATTTGAGCCATTTCTTCCCATCACAGGAAAAAAATCAAATCTTTTCAGAAAAACAAAAAATAAATTCCTCTGTGAAAGAACAAAAAATGCCGGTGAATCTTGGACTTGTGGGAGTGACGGAGGGAAGGGCACCAGTCGCGAGTCGACTGTACTCGTACAGTAACTCGGCGACGACGTACGATCCGGCGGGGTAACCGCCGAGGAGAAGAAGTAGCAAAACAATTAATTAACAATCAAAATACCCGATAAATACGTTACAAAATACAAATTTTATTCAACAAACAAACATATTAATTTTTAAAACTTCAACAAAAAAACATATCAATTTTTATTGGGATGGGTAGAACACAAACCTGAATCCAGGATTATTAAACGTCATTTGTCTTTAATAAGATCAAAGAAATGTTAGAATTGAAGTTGGCTCTTTTTTCTCCTCAAGCAAGCAAGGAAGGTATAACCATGGATTAATGACTAATTAATATTAAATCAATTCATAAATGACATATTATTAACATATAATTATATTATTAAAATCGTAAAATAATTATTGCTTAATCAATAATTAATAAATTAAATTTAACTTAAAATGATTTCATTGAGACGCTAGATATTTTATTGATTTATTGTTTTCTTTTAAGGGAGAAGGGACGGAAAGTAGTAGATCTCAAATAATTAGGTCATGTTTGGTTATAGTTTTCAAAAATCGTTTTATATTCTCAAAAATAAAAAAAATAAGGAAAATAGAAAAAATACATTCGATTCTCTTTTTTTCTTTTTTTTCTTTTTTAAAAAAATACAAAAATACTAAATTTAGATAATAAAAATAATTTCATAAAGAGCTTAATTTTGATATTCTTTGTCTTTTCAAAAACTATATCCAGAACCGTTTATAAAATCGAAATCAAACAAGTTTTTTAGTATTTTCTAAAATGCTTTTCAAAAGTTTTAACAATATGTTCTTTTGTTTGAGCTTTAGCGGGATTGAGAATTTAAGTAAAAAATTTGTTATAATATGATCGGGTTTGAAATAATAGCGTAGCATCTCGAGCAACGAGCCAATGAGGAAATTTCGAAAGTTAGAAAGCGGGCTACAATCTTAGGTCATGGTGCATGATGACGATGCACGAATTTAGTACGAAGGGTCAATTCACTAGTTGAAAAGTGATGATATGTCGAAGAATCGATTAAGGAAATGCTCAATCTCCACCAATTAGGAAAGTAGGATATTTCTAATTATTGCTCATCGATTATCCTTAATGTCGGTTTCACGATAAGGAAGAAAATCCATCGCCCCGATGGGAGAAATATCGTATCGTCGTGGCTTATAAAGAGTTATCGTTAAATCGTCGTCAGTGAGGCGATCGCTGATAAAATTATAAATACCAGTCACCCAGCCGTTGAAGGTCTGTATGAAAATTAATTCACTGTGAGTTGATCTTACTGCTCCAGCTGGAAGAAGCGGCTTAGGCGCCCGAGGAGGAGCAACGGGGGGCGAGCCCCATGATCCTTTTGTTTCTTGTTTTTCCGGAGGGCCCAGGCATCGAGTCGGCGGGCCAGGCCCTAGCAATTCCCGACATCTTCCGACCCAGGTTCAGATTGAAAAGCATCGTCGGAGTTTAGGCGATGCGTGGGAACAACGAGTTCCTTTGCAAATAAAGTGATCTTTCGTGGTGATGGTATCATTTCGGGCTTATGTGAGGCCTTTGATCCTCAGGGATCGCGGTCTGGCGGCGACGTGGATGGCCAGGCCTCAGAGCACGCTCGAAGCTGTCTGGTCAGCGGGGCGAGGTGGGCGCTAGTATCACCAACCAACGCTTGTTGAAGAGTTGGAAGCGACTCATGGGACAAAATACAACGCCGGGAGCGCGACGGGCGAAGGCCAAGGCCACATTGCACGAGGAAAACGACACCTCGACCTCATCGGTCAGAAGGAGAAACTAGTCACACACCGGGAGTATGGTCCTTACCTGACCCTCGGACGAGGATCATGACGAGGAGGCATGGCAAGAACAACAAAGGCTGATGGGCCCATCAGCTATCGACGGGAGAGACGAAAAGGGCGGTCGTGGGAGTAGAGGTTCAGGGACATCCAGCGAGCTTCAGCCATGAAGGAAGCTGATAAGGGCGAGCTCCGGTCTCTATGGGCCTGCAGTGCAACAAAGCTGAATCCCCATTCCGGCCGAGTCTTGCACTTCCCTCTTTCGGCAAAGTTCAGAATGCCACAGATCGAGACGTTCGACGGAACGAATGACCCCATAGACCACCTCAATACATACAAAAATCAAATGGGCGCACGGATGTCGGGACCCATGCGATCACGAGCCTTACATTTATCACACTAAAGGGCTAGCATTGCTTGGTTTACTAACGGACTCTCGTAGTCTTCCATCTCATGGATTTAAAACTTTCCATCGCATTCGTCTCAGCTATCGAAGCAAGGGCGTCTGAGAGCTAGAGTTATCATCTTGACCATAAAGCGGGGCTCTCGGGAAAGCACGAGGTCATATGTTGGTTTAACGCGGAGTCTACAAGGTAGATATTCTGACGAAGTTCGCCATTGCGCTTTCATTGCGAAATTTAGGGGGTGCGGTCAAAGACTAATGTTCTACATCTCGAAGAACCACAAAGCAAGCGACGAGTCCCTCGCCAGCAGAGAATATATGATGGTGAAGAAGCCTTCTTATCAAGCCCAGAAAAGCTCTTTTCAGGAAAAGCGAGGGGCAACCATGAGGAGCGAAGCCCGGGGAGGGAAGCGAGACGAGACGGATCCCGAGGAGGGTAGAAAACGGAGAAGCGATCCCGAAAAGCGAGGAGCATCCAGATCGCTGGGACCACCTCGGCTGGTATGCGACGGTATTCGTCTCGACGATACCCCACGGCGACCTCGTGTCGCGAGGTCTACGTGAAGTGCAACGTGAAGGTTTACGAGATGGCCATCCGGATGAAGTCGAGCCCGCTAAAAGGGGCGATGCAAATGCGTAAATTCCACGGGGTCATGGACATCGAGCAGGATATTTGCATCCAGGATAAGAAAGGAGTGAATCTTTGATCCGATCTGTGACATCTCGGTAGTTCACGCATTGGCCTCGAAGGGTGGAACAAAGTCGGCCGCCCACCACGCGTCGATGACCCGATTCGACATCGGCCACCTTTAGGAGAAATCCATGTGATCTCTAGAGGGTTTGCAGGAGTTGGAGAGTCCGACCGCAATTAGGCAAGCCCTTACGCGACATTAGATGGAAACCTTAAAGTCTATTTGTATCGAACTTCCTCGGTTGAATAATATCGCTAACCTTTTAGGACTTGACATGGAAGAATTTTGCCAACATCCCCATGACGACCCACTTGTGATAAAAGCCATAGTAGCCATTAAAACGATCCACAGGGTCCTTGTCGATAACGGAAGCTCGACCGACATCATCTTCGCATCAGCTTTCGACAAAATGGGAATTGGAAGGGAGAAGGTAGAGCCAGTCAACGCCTGCCTACATGGGTTCTTAGGAAAAGTCACGCCTGGGATCGGTCTGACTAGTGCTTCGCTTTGGGAGACCCCCATGCGAGCGATATGATAGTGAGATTTCTCATAGTAGATGCCCATTAGGCTACAACATGTTCTTTGGGTGAGCCCTCTCCCGATGTCATAGGGGTGCGTTCCTAAAACCTCACATGGTTATCAAATTTCCAGTGAAATGGAGTAGGGATAGTGCAGGAAATCAGCACGTAGCGGTACTCGACATCGATGAAACAAAACACGATCGACAAAATCTACATGGGCCAGGCTCGACATGCGAGGCGAGGTAAGCACCGACACTGCACCCTCACAATTAGAGCACATGCGACAGCGGTAGCGAACACCTCGATACGCATAGGGTTTAAGCTAATTGGAAGGCATAAGCCCTCTCATCAGTTTTACGGGGCGAAACATGGAGGTATTACCGCTGGAAACGGGAAGACATGGGCGAGGGTCGACCGGCGTGGTGGAGAATTACCAGCGAGGTTGAGCGTCAATCCCTCCCTTTATTGGTCAAGCAAAAGAGAAGGAGTTTTCAGGAAGAGCGATTAATGAAGAGAGGTCGGTAAGCTCCCCTCGAGCAAGTCAGTGGAATACCCTTAATGGATTTGGCTAACGTTGTTCTCGTCCAAGGCCCAAGCAGCCAAGTGGCGGCTTTGCATCGATTTCACGGACATCCGCGGGGGCCTACAAAGGATAGATTCCCTACACCTCGGATTGATCTCATAGTGGAGCCCTTGCGGCCGGTCATGAACTCCTCAGGCTTCATGGGCCGCCTTCTCTAGATCTGACGAATGGTATGGACCCCAGCAACTAAGAGAATACCTCATTTGTCACTGGTCAGGGAACCTACTGTTATCGAGTGATGCCCTTTGGACTGAAGAACGCAAGAGCCACCTACCAAAGGTTGGTGAACAAGATGTTCCAGAAACAAATTGGAGCATCTATGGAAGTATATATAGATGACATGTTGGTAAAATCGGTAAAAGCCGAGCTCCACATAACCCATTTAGCCGAGGCGTTCCAGGTCTTGAAAAGCTACAATATGAAGTTAAACCCGACGGCTAGGCTTTGGTCTCACGCGGAAGTTCTTAGGTTTTATAATCAACGACCAGGAATAGGGGCAAACCCGGATAAGATAAAGGTCATGCTTGATATGTTGCCTCCTTGAACATTAAGACTCAGCAGCTTGTGGCGAGAGAGAATAGTTGTATTTGGCAACTTCATATCTAAGGCCCCGACGACAAATGTCGGCCTTTCTTTGAGTTTACGAAAAAGGCCTTCAGTGGGATACTGCGCGGGAGGCATTCATGGCACTCGAGCCCTGCAGAGCTCTCCCTCATTCTAGTAAGCCCGCCAGGGGAGACTCCTCACTCTCTCTGGTGCGTTTGGACTTCTCAGTGGAGTGTTGCCACAGTGGAGACGAAGACAGTCTGGCATTTAGGTCTACTATTCTTGACCAGAGGCTCTAAGATGGAAGTAAGGAGAGGTATCCAAAGATGGAGAAGCTAATCCTCCTGTTGGTAACTACATCTGGAAAACTCCGACCTTACTTCCAAGCTCATACTATCGAAGTTCCAACCGAATATCCGATGAAGCAAATACTGCATAAACCAGAAACCTCAGGAAGAATTTGGCAAAATGGGCTATAGAGAGTTGAGTGGTTCGACATCGGATACAAATCAAGGGCGATAAAGCGAGATCCTCGCGAGACTTCATCATTGAATTTACTAGCGGCGTCCTACGAAGCAACCCGGCTAACACCGACCTCCTCATCACGGGATTATCGAGTGGGCGGGGGTGCAGTGAAGAGTGGTGTGGAGTGCGATCGACCTCCAGACGGGATAGATGTGGAATACGCCCTCCGATTTGGCTTCTAAGCCTCCAATAACGAGGCCGAGTATGAGGTTGTCATAGTTAGACTTAACCTCGCCCACTCCATGGAGGCAGATCAGCTGGAAGTGAGCAGCGACTCCCAATTGGTTGTAAAACTGATAGAAGACTCGTACGAGGCCAAAGGGGAGAAGATGATCCTGTATCTCAAGAAGGTCAGAATTGCTTAAAAAATTCCATGCGGTGCGAGTCAAACATACCAGAGCAGAGAATTCCCAGGCGATGCCTTAGCAAAGCGGTAATAGCTTCCAGAATACACAGGCGGTGATGCAGTTGAGCACCTCCCAGGAGCCTCGGTAAGCTAGCGACAGCGGTATCCACTGTGTGATGTCGGCAGAAACGGATGGGACTTGTTGGGATTACTTGGTGGATGTGGTACATTGCGAAGCGACCTAAGGGCATCGAGCTTCGGGCGAGGTCGGCCAAGATTCATAGTTCATCGGGGACCCTTTATAAGCGAGGCTTCTCGCCCCCATTCTTAAGTGCATAGGAAGGTGAAGTCCAACTACATACTCGGGAGGTACAGGGCATATGTAGCGCCACGCCGAGCTCGGCCTTAGTAGGAAATCAGCAAGGCGGGGTACCCTCTTGGCCTGTTCTTTCAGGCCTTGAATGGGCGGATTTAGAAAAATGCAAGAATATCGGAGCATGCAAGGATCTCTCATCTCCCATCTGAGCCGCTGACGTCAGTCACAAGCCCCTGGCCTTTTCAACAATGGGGGCT